>LNAC01000090.1:989397-1232049 GCA_002007465.1 Ailurus styani | reverse complement strand
GCAGAGGGAGAAACAGACTCCCAGCTGAGCAGGAAGCCCAACCAATCCCAGGACCCTGAGATCATGACCTGAGCAACTGAGCCACCCAGGTGATCCTCAAGTTAGATATTTTATGAGGAATAATTGATCTACACATCCAGAAGGAAGCAATTTAGTTTTCCATAGATGCATAGTAAAGCATTTGATTGGCCACTGTCCTGGTTGCTGAGTGGAAACCTCTAATCCCTTGGAATAAAGAATTTGTTTGGCTTTTGTCCCAATCTCTTGGAAGTGGCCTTTAAATCCTTCGAATTTCCCAGAACCACATGGAAGAACACCTAAGGCTGGGGGGTTGGTGGTGGTGGTCATGGTGGTAGTGGAGTTTATTCATGTTGGGCCCAGAGAGTTTATGGTAAAGAGCTGACTCAGGATAGGGGCTGGCCACACAAGACCAAGTATGTGACTAGAAAGGTGGGGCTTGAGACACATCATGTGAACCCAACCTCCAGTGAGGGGAAAAGGGGCTGGAGATTAAGCAATGATTCAATCAGGTAGGCTTTTCTGATTGGCAATACTCCACATATTGTCACATACAAACTTTCCAGGAGGGTAATACATCCTGACTCCTTGGGGAGAGAACAACAGCAGCTTCACAAATATGGGACCCTCCCAGACCTTGCCCTGTGCATCTCTTCTTTTGGCTGCCTCTGTTATGTATCCCTTTGCTATGATAAAACCATAATAATAAGGAGAGTCCTTTCCTGAGTTCTGTGTGTTGTTCTAGTGACTTATCAAACCTGAAGAGGTAATAAGAACCCTGAATTTGTAGCCATCTAATCAGAAATGTGGGTGTCTTGTGGACCCCTGAAGTGTGACCTTATGTCTGAAGTAAGCTCAGTCTTGTGGAAGACTGTGCCCTTTACTTATAAAGATTGGTTTACCTCTTTCCAGGTTGTTGGTGTCAGGTCATTACAACAAGGAGGAATTTAAACATTTAAATAAGGTGGGCATCTCTGCAAAGCAGGGAGCACAGAGTGGGATGCCAGAGTCTAAATGGAATAGCTGTCCATATGGAGTAGTTGCCTGATGTCAGAGCCTGTGTAGGATGAAGAGGGCAATCCTGGTGTAGGCATGATTTAGGGTGAGGTACTGGGACCCAAGCAAGACGAAATTAAGTGAGGAGGGTGTTCTTGCAGACAGGCAGCCAGGGACAAGGCCAGGAGTCCAAAAAGGATGAATGGCGGTGAGGGTGGGTATGGGCAGTGGCAGCCGGATACACTCTCATGGAGGCAAAGTGAGGTGAGGCCAACATCCTACAGTAGGAACTCCTAGCACAAAGACAGTACGTTCAAGTGGGTTTGACAAGAATATCCACACAGAGAAGTGACCTGGCATGAGGTGCTGAAGCCCAGGAGGTGTAAGGAGAGCATCCTGAGGGAGAGGGAGCAGTGACAAGAGACAGGCACATATGAGAGACTGATCAAATAAGAAAATATGTTAAGGATAATGAGAGTCAGGTTTCTCACTGAAATCTTTCAGAGAAAGGATGTACACATATGGAAAGTAGATATAAATATAAAATGAATACTGCATTGGATGACTGAAATTAGAAATAATGATGTGAACTCATGGTATTTGCAGTATATTTAGATAAAGACAGGTGTAAATTTGTATATGCACGTGTAAATATATGTGCGTGTACATACATGTACTCACTAGCTCTGTCCACTTGAATGGCCTGAGAGTACCACAGCCCCAAATATTGGTTTCATAATACTATTTTCCATTAAATGAACCAGAGCTTTTGGAGAAATGGATGACTGCAGAGCTGGGGCACATATAGGACAAGAGAAATCTGGATCATCTTTTCATACCAGAAAGTAAAGAAGTGCTAAGAGAATGAGGGGACACATCAAAAGGACATGGAAGCTAGATTGAAGAGGTTACCCCTGGTCATTGTGGGGATGAAAGGAGCAGCAAAATAAATTATGATAGTAATAGATTAATATCCATTGTATAATATAGAAATTCTTAAGTCTGTATGAGAGGTATACATGAATGAATGAAAAAAACAGACCTTTGAAGGGACAAAAGAGTAAGTTTACAGTGGAGCAGTCTGAGGAGACTTGATCAAATGATCCAAGTTAACATCATTAGTAATGTGACAAACCATGTACCACCTACTAAGATAATGGGAAGAACATAAAGTATCATTTCAGAGATACTCTTGTCAAAGATGCATAACCTGAATCTAATCATGAGAAAAATCACAGAGCAATGCAAACTGAAGGACATTCTACAAATTAATAGGATTAGAGTCTTTACCAGTTTCGGGGTCATAGAAGTCAAAAATAGACTGAGGAACTGTTCCATAATGAAGCAGACTAAAGAGATATGACAACTAATTACCATCCATGATTCTGAACTGGATCATTTCTCTATAAATGACTTTATTGGAAATTAAAAATAGAGCTACCCTATGACCCGGCAATTGCACTACAGGGTATTTACCCCATAGATACAGATGTAGTGGAAAGAAGGGCCATATGCACCCCAATGTTCATAGCAGCAATGTCCACAATAGCCAACCTATGGAAAGAGCTGATATGTCATTCAACAGATGATTGGATAAAGAAGATGTGGTCCATATGTACAATGGAATATTACTCAAACATCAGAAAGGGTGAATACCCGACTTTTGCATCAACATGGATGGGACTGGAGGAGATTATGCTGAGTGAAATAAGTCAAGCAGAGAAAGTCAATTATCATATGGTTTCACTTACTTGTGGAACGTAAGGAATAACATGGAGGACATTAGGAGCAGGAAAGGAAGAGTGAAGGGGGCAAAACTGGAGGGGGAGATGAACCACGAGAAACTGTGGACCCTGGGAAACAAACTGAGAGCTGTAGAGGCACGGGGGTGGGGGGATGGGTGAGTCTGGTGATGGGTATTAAGGAGGGCACGTATTGCACAGAGGACTGGGTATTATACGTCAACAATGAATCTTGGAACACTACATCAAACACTAATGACGTATTGTATGGTGACTAACATAACATAATAAAAATTAAAATAAATAAATAAATCAACGACTTTATTGAGACAACCAGAAGAACTTGAATGGGTAAGGATAGATGGTAGTAATGTATCAACATTAATTTCTTGATTTTATTGAGGTTATGTAGGAAAGAATGTTATTGTTTGGAGGAAATAGATAGGAAATGAAGTATATGGGGATGATGGAGCATCTTGTTGGCAAATTACTCTGAAATGGTTCAGGAAAAAAAGTTACTGATACCACATGTACAATTTTTGCTAAGTTCTCAAATATCTCAAAGGAAACCAAGTAGAAAGAAAACCAATCTGAAGTAGATCAAACTTCTATAATATTTCAGAGAAGAGCTGACAAGGGGAAGAAATTTTCCTCAATGGAAAGTGGATTTTTTTTTTTACAGCACCCAGGAAATGTGAAATTAAAATTTGCTGCCTCAAAAAGCAGAAGTTTTTGCTACTGATTTCCTAAGGATGCTGCTCCAGCACAGCCCTCTCAAGTGGGGGCTTCTACACTCCTACTACTACTGGACCTGGAGCTTCTTTGTTCCTTACTGATGCTTTTAGACATTCTTGGTCTCTCCTTTCTAAAACCACCCCTACCACCAGCTTATCTCTTGGACAGTATCATTCACCGTCACATTCATGTTTGCAGTCACTACAAACCCTGAAAGCCTTCATTTCTTGAAGGCTTTATTTCCTAACTCAAGGTCACTTTCTCAAGAACTACTCTAGCCATCACACTTCCTGGGTTCTCTTTCTCCTCTCTTTAAGTGTTCTTGCCTTCTAGACCTCCTTGGCTCCTCATTCCTATGGTCA
Source organism: Ailurus styani (assembly GCA_002007465.1). Classification (NCBI taxonomy): domain Eukaryota; kingdom Metazoa; phylum Chordata; class Mammalia; order Carnivora; family Ailuridae; genus Ailurus; species Ailurus styani. Next base: position 1,228,196 of record LNAC01000090.1, on the reverse strand, counting down.
TTCCCTAGATTTTACATTACCAATGACTGCAGTCCCTCTTTAATTTAAAGTTCAATCAACATCCTCTCTCCAGCTTATTCTCTCTAATACCACAAGTTCAACAACCTTTCGACCCCATTTAGTAGATTCCATGAATCCTACACTCCTTTTTGTGATCCCTGTACTTTCTCTCAAGATCTCCCTTTCCTCCTTACCCATCTTAAATTCCATACTTCATCATTATCACTCATCCTCACATACATCCCAATTTGCTTTGTCATAGTTGCCTAGATAACTCTCAACCTTTAATCATCTAACTTCCTGCCCTTGTACCCACACACATACTTGTACCCAGAGGCTGAATGTAGCTGGGGAAAAATACACAACTCTTCTGACTAACTATACTTTCATTCATGATCACTAATCTCGAATAGACACTCAGTGCTGCTTAGCAATCATACTGTATTTTCCAAATCCATTCTCTCTCCTCATTCTTAGATGTCTATTTTATAAATCATTTTCTGTCCTTCTGTCTCAACTGAGAACCTTGGTTCTTATTTCATAAGAAAATAATCAGGAAAATTCTTTAAGCTCCATTACTACAACTACCTACAGATAGACCTGGGCAAATTCCCTATTTCTCTGCTCCCCTTTTTAGGAAAACTCCTCAGAAGATTTTTTTAGTATTCAGTGTCTCCAATTCACCCCTCTCATTCTGCCTTTAGCCCATTTTTGTGACAGCACGTCTTCAAGATGGCTCCCAGTGAGTCTCACCTCCTGGTATCACATCCTTGTACAATTCCTCCAACAAAGTCCCATGGTTAATATGTGTGAACACAGGAGAAGTAACAGACCTCTTGAGAGACCCTGATCCAGAAGAAAGCAGCTGAACAACTTCTGGATTCCAGACCCATAGAAACTGTGACATAATGTTTTTTAAATTAAGTTTGGGGGTAAATTCTTACACAACAATAATTAATTCACATGTTAAATAGATTTTGGCCCGTGTAACTGCTCTTAATAAGACCACTATTGTCTTCTAACTTTGCTAAATACAACAGTCAATTCTCAGACCTCATCTTACTTGACTTATAATCAGCATCAGAAATAGTTACATATACTCTCACTCTTGAAACACTTCTTAATTTGGCTACCCAGACATCACAGTTTTTGCTCCTATCTCACGGCCTACCCCTTTTAAATAATTTTTTAGTCAACTTCATTGGCTCTACCAATAAACGATATCCAACATTTATTGAGTGAGAGGGCTAGAAATGCTCCAACAGAAAAAAGAAACACTGCCATTAGAAATGCCCTAAAATGGATTCTAACATAGGAATAAGAAACTGTGTACAAAATACATTATTCTAAATTGCTTTGGAATGACAGTAATTAACCATCTGTGAAAATTACCTATATCCTCAATTAATATCAATACTTAAAGCTTTTAAAAAGGTGAGTCAATGACTCTTTTGTTCTCAAATCAGGAGCAATGGGCAAAAGATATGCCCTAATCATTCATTTACTTATCCGACCAACAATATCCAGAAATATTTGTTGACTGAATACCTAGTATGTGCCATAACAGTCATTTTCTAGGTATTGGGGGGCATACAGCAAAGTAAAGAAATAAAAATCTCTGACCTAATGGAGTTTACACCCTAATGGGAGGGGGGATAAAGAATAAAAATAATAAGTAAATGATATACTATGTTTCAAGGTAATAAGTTCTACAAAGTAAAGCGAAAAGAAGGTAAGAAAGGGAGCAGTTTTAAAAAGAAAAGTCATGCAATGCTTAGTTGAGACGGTGACCTATCAGCAAAGAACAGAACAGATTTGTATGTTCTCTCCTCTACTATCTGCTACTAGGTTGCTGCCCCTTATTCACCTCATAGAAGCCTAAAGGTTTATTCCATGAAGAAGATAAAACAAAGGCCCTCTGAACTGAAAGTCATGTGGCAAAACTGAGAGCATGAGCATATGACTACTGAATGTGGAGATACACAGAACTCCTCCTCTACTGGCTTCCCAGAGGCTGGCATTCAGATCTTACTCTCCTGGAAGGAAATAGAAAACATCTTCTATGACATTTCAAGAAGTGTAAGGGATCTAAGATTTTATCCTACTCGTAAGCTAACAAGTTAGCCTGCCACAGTTTCAATGTTGGGAGAAGACAGGAGATTCCTGGGTCAGAGACAAAGGACTTTGCTACTTATAGCACAGCAAGAAGCATGAGCTGCATGATCACATCAGTTCCCCTTGTCCTTATTCCCCCAAGTTCCATGGAGGTGATACAGAGGCAAGCCCAGGTAGATGTTACACATACAGTGGGTTTTAAATCACAACTGAGGACCTCTAAGCTTGGGCAACCTTAATCTTTTATAAGGGGCTATAAGAAAACCTGTCTAATCTTTGAACTAGAGGGAGACATTATCTTTATTATACTTACAGTAACCAAATCTAGCTTTTGATCCAGACAGAGACACTATCTATATCTTCCAAAGCTCTTCACTTATACAAACATCCTTAAAAAGTTAGTCTGGAACAGAAGTCCTTTAGTGGCTCTGCTTACAAGATGTACAGAAACATGAGAAACCATGAAGAATTATTTTCAACAATATGTAGAATAAAATCTCAGATTCTTCACATTTCTTGACACATGGAATCTGACCAATCCAACACTCTATAATAGATATTATATGGATCTATAATAATAGATAAGATCTACAGACAACTGACTTCAAAGATTCCTTAGCAAATGGGTCACCAACATCACCCTATGCAAAGATCAAAGAGACAAGTCCCAACCATGCTCTCAAAACTTCCAATTAACTTTCCTTTCAGTCATGTATATACAACTGAGGACTATCAGATGCTGGAAGAAAGCTTCTACCATGCAAGTTAGGGACCAAAACAAAAAAGGAAAAAAAAAAAAACTTGTGGAAAAAAAACCCCACTTAAATGCCTATCAGTATCATTCTTAGAGAAAAGATATTGCAGTTCATGAAACAAGAAAATGTTGCTATGATAGAAGAACACTCAGAAAAGAGCATGTGGGGTGCCTGGGTGGCTCAGTGGGTTAAAGCCTCTGCTTTCGGCTCAGGTCATGATCTCAGGGTCCTGGGATCGAGGCCCGCATCGGGATCCCTGCTCAGCAGGGAGCCTGCTTCCCCCTCTCTCTCCCTGCCTGCCTCTCTGCCTCCTTGTGATCTCTCTCCCGCTGTGAAATAAATAAATAAAATCTTTAAAAAAAAAAAAAAAAAAAAAGAGCATGTGGATTTTAAAAGAAAAGGAGAAGGGATCAAAGGTAAGGAGGAATACAAGGAGGAAAGAGAGGAGGAAGACAGAGAGAGGTAAAGGTAAAAAAAAAGGACAAACAACAAAAGCAAAAAGTTCAAAAAGGGATTATGGTTGGAGAAATAAGTACAACAGAAAGTACAGAAGAAAGACAGAAACGGAAAAAAGGAGAAAAAAACCTAATAATTAAGAGAACCAGTAATGATGATCCACTATCTGAATGACGCAAGTTCCAGAAAGAAAGAACAGAGAAAACAGATAGGAGAAAATTAACAAAATAAGAAAATTTCCCAGAACTGAAGCACATTTCCAGATTAAAAGGGCCCAATGAATACTCAGAGACCCAAGGTACATTGTTATGTGCCATCAGAATGCTAGAAACAAAGAGAAGATTCTATAAGATTCCTAAAAGGGGAAAAGGGTCATCTAAAGAGTCAACAATCAGAATGGCTTTGGAATTCTCAATAGCAATGCTACAAACCAAAAGGCGATGGAAAAATATTTTCAAAATTCTGAAGAAAAGAGATTTCCAACCTAGAATTTTATACTTAGGTAAACTTTCAACCAAGAGGAGAATAAAGACATTTTTAGACATGATAGGTTTCAAAAAGTTCCTATGCTACTTTTCTCAACAAGATATTGAAATAGGCTCCACCAAAATGAGAGTAAACCAAGAAAGAAAAACAGGTGTTAGTAAATAGATATACTGTGGAAGAGAGGCAAAGGGAATCCCTAGGAAGATGGTGAAGGAAGATTCCAAAGAATCTTCTGCCTTACTGAACATGACTAATAAATACTGGATTGTGAGCCTCAACAAATAGATATGTTGATCTTCTGCCTTACAGAACACGACTAATAAATACTGGATTGTGAGCCTCAACAAATAGATATGTTGAGGTCCATCACTGAAAGATCCTTACTGCCACGGTACCATTTTATCCTAGGAATAAAAATGTGACCAGACTCGTTTCACTGCTTGATTTATCTAAGGGTACACTGATGAAGTTTCTTCCCTTTGACTATATCATAAGAGGGCAGTCTTTTTACTGCACAGTTTTCTGCTTTGACCTGCTCCCGAGAGTTGAAGGAGGAAAAACTAAACGTCAAGTTTAGATGCAAATCAGCCTACTCCATGTGTTGGATATCTAATACTTCATCACATTACAACCTTACCATAAGTCCTGAATGTGGTGAGTTCTAAATTTCACACAATTCACTCCTGACCTTGCCAACTTTCCCAAAGGGAAGTATTAGAACTTTTTAACCATACAGGAACATACTCTAAGCCAAAGACTCTCTGCTTTTCTTCAGGGAGCCTTCTTTTAATAGTAGTGATACTGCAGCTTTCTTACACAACTGGGTATTCTTTCTTACTACTCGGTTTTTCCAGACTCAACCAGATATATACTGAGTAACATTCATAGGTCATAAAACTATACAGAAAGGAAAAGAATGATTAACACAAAAATTATGAGGGGTGTACAGGAGGCTTTTATGGTACTAGTAATATTCTATTTCTTAAATGAAGGGTTGACTATTTGGGCATTCATTTTATTATTTAACAAAATAATATGTTATGTGATCTTAAAAATGTATGACATATTTCACAAAAAAATTTTATTTATTATACAGTAACCATGCCACACATTGTTCTAAGCTAAGTAGATCAAACCAAACAAAAGTAACAAACAAAAAACTCCACTTTTTCTGCCCCCATCTAATTCTGTAAGTTACATCTGTGCTGAGCATGACAGAGGATAGAGGGCTATGTTATCTTATAAGGGTAAACCTAGTCTGTGAACTCAGGAAAGGCTTTGTGGACAATATAGTGTTTGAGTTGAAACTATAAAAAAGAGTTAGTGAAATGAAGATGGACAGGAAGAGAATCTGAAGAAGAAGAAAAAGAAACTTCTTGAAGGCAAGGTCTATGTCTCAGATCTCTTACTTCATATAGCATTATGTACAGGGTCAGCACTTGTGGAAAAACTGGAACCATGTACACTGTTGGTGGCAATGTAAAATGGTGTTGCCACTATGGAAAACACTATGGAGGTTCCTCAAGAAATTAAAAATAGAGCTATCATATGATCCAGTAATTACACATCTGGGTACTTATCTAGAAGAACTGAAAACAGGACCTTGAATGCTTATCTCCACTTCCATGTTATTGCCACATTATTTACAATGGCCAAGTGGTAGAAACAACCTAAATATCATCAGTAGATGAAAGGATAAAGAAAATTAGTTATATAATAGAACACTTTCAACCTCAAAAAAAAGAAGAAAATTCTATACTGCAACATATGGGTGAACTGTGAGGACTTCCGCTAACTGAAATAGGCCAAACACTATATGATTCTACTGATATAAATGATCTAATATAGTCAAACTCATCGAAGAAAGTAGAATGGTGGTTACTAAGGGTTGGGAGGAGGGAGAAATAAGGAACTGCTATCCAATGGTACAGAGTTTCAGTCATGCAAGGTTAAAAAGTTCTAGAGATCTGGGAGCCTGGGTGGCTCAGTGGGTTAAAGCCTCTGCTTTCGGCTCAGGTCATGATCTCAGCATCCTGGGATCGAGGCCCACATTGGGCTCTCTGCTCAGCAGAGAGCCTGCTTCCTCCCCTCCCTGTCTCTCTGCCTGCCTCTCTGCCTACTTGTAATCTCTCTCTGTGTGTCAAATAAATAAATAAAATCTTTAAAAAAAAAAAAGTTCTAGAGATCTGCTGACAACAATATGCATACAGTTAGCAACACTGTACTATACACTTAAAAATTTGTTGAGGGTAGATTTCTTGTTATTTGCTTTTTACCAAACACACATACAAAACAATAAGTGCTTTACTCTGCAGTGTTAATATGTTACTATCCCATGCTAATTTATTTAGAGAAGTCCTGAGGTTTTTGTCCTAAGGTAAATTCTAATCTTCCTAACATTCTGTGGTTAGGCCTAGGATACCCAACTATCACAGCTGCTCTGATTACAGACCTTTAATTAATCCCTGTTTTCAGGCCCACTCTTACTTCCCTTAATCTGCTGTACCTTCCTGAAATCCTTAGGGGAAGGTGTCATAAAAGGCAGTTCAGCTTTCACTTCTGTTTTCTGTCCTGCAAAAACTTATTGAACTATTTTGCTACTCCTTCTTGTGTTTTATATTGCTATTACCAAAGAGTCTTAGAAACAAAAAGACCAAAACATACGTGTATAGTCTGTTTATTGTCTTGAATCTGAAACCTTCTCTGTTTTTTAATACTTACTAGATGATAACCTCCATCCATGAGGTTGGGAACCACATGTGTCTTTTTCATTGCTTTAATTTAGGAGTACTACGTCTTACACATAATGGGCCCTCAGCAAGTATTTATCAAATACTTGAACTTTCACTTAACTTCTTAATTTAGTGCCCTAACTCCTTGTTGAGAGAACTCTATTTTCACTTTGCCTATCAGTTATCTGCTAACCCAAACATCGATCTGATCTTTGAATAAACATCAATCTTTATACTTTTAGAGACCTGTGACAGAGGCCTACAAACACTTATATTAAGTCATGATAACATATTTTATATTTATTCCTATCACTATCTTTTGCATTTCCATTTCCTTTGGTTGAACAGCTGGCACTGATATCTGTTATTTATTTGGTGAACAAGTGAGCATTCATTCAACTGTAACTTAATCAGGCTTCTAAAATATTGGGAACTAAGAGATATGAACATAAATAAGAACCCTGACCTTGTTTTCAGAGTTCCCCATCTAGTTTGAATAGAAACATTCAAGCAAATAATTGCACTACAATGTGATAATCTCTTAACTCCCTTTTTCGGAGGCCAAAGCAAATGCCAATGTAATTATTACTATCTGTTATGCCAGGTAAAAAGACAAATAATGGCAGTGACAGAAAGAAACTACTTAACTAGGTAAAGCAAAATGGAGGCTTCTAATGCCAAATGGACTCGTTTCATAAGTTATACAAAGTTTACTGAAAACTCTAACTCTATGGTGAGTTTTCCCTTCATGATTATTGAAATTATTTGGTTACTGTTAACAGTAATGGATTAGTGACATAAAATGAATTATCTCTAGCTGTGTATTTCTTTAAATTTTCTTCACTTTTAATAAGCATTCTTCTTTAATGATTCTAGATGTTTGTATTATAAAAAATAATAAAAAAAATTATAACAAGGTTAAGAGATAAAAAGATGTTTATAGAAAGTGCTGTGAAACATAGCAGAGAAAACTTCTAACTGGGAGTTATCTATGGGCTAAAAAAGGAAATAATGAGGTAGGGAAAACATACACAAAATATGAGGTAAGTTAGAACCCATCAAATTTGAGAAAACAGAAATGGTTCCACAGGGAGAATCCGCAAGAAGATGGTGGGAAATAAATTTAGACATGTAGGACAGTGTCAAATCATGAAAAATCTTAACAATTCAGCAAAACTGTCAAAATATTTCAGTGGGTTTCAAAGGGCCCTGAAAAGTTGGTGGCTGGGAAAAACTTAAGGAGACAACTACTAGGGGAGAAACAGATGATTCTTCTATGTCAAAGTATCTGAAACTTTATTTCAAGTGGCCAAAAAACTACTGCCAAGGCAAAGTAACTGGGACAACCCCTCCTTACTTTGAAGCTAGCCTTTATTTCCAGACTTCCTTTTTTCTTGATATTATTTGTTCTTAATTGCTATCACCTTTATAAAAGCACTGCATGGTGGTATGTAAGAATACTCGTACACACAAAGAATTTTATCCAGAACAGATGGCCTTAGAAAAACTCTGGCCAAATACAAATAACTTGAAATTACGTTTTTTTAAAATTTATTTTTGTTCAACCAGGGTTGATTTCTTATTAGTCCAAATGCTTATCTAGCTGTGAAGCCTCTATCAAAGTGGAGAGTATGTATACACACACACACACACACATACACATATGTATGCATATATATATATTAGCAATAAGACCTTCCCCGTACATTATTGTTTGAGGTTTTATGCAATTTTCCCTTTCTTCTCATAAACAGCAGTCTTGTAGAAGAACTACATAGAAATTTTTCCAAAGAGGACATCAAAATGGTCAATAGGTACATGAAAAGATGCTAATTAACAACACATCAGGGAAATGCTAATCAACAACACAAGAAGGTATCACCGTACATGTACTGGAATGCCTATTATCAAGAAGACAAGAGACAACAAGTGCTAACAAGGAAGTGGTAAAAAGGGAAACCCTACACACTGTTGGTGGGAATGTACATTGGTCTGACCACTATGGAAAACAATATGGAGGTTCCTCAAAGATTAAAAATAGATCCAGCAATTCCACTTCTGAGTATCTGCCTAAAGGAAATGAAAACAAGATTTCAAAGAGATAAATGCACTCCTATGTTTACTGCAGCATTATTCACAATAGCCAAGATATGGAAATGATGAAAGAATGGGTAAAAAAGATGTGGTATATATATATACACAATGGAATGATATTCAGCTGTTAGAAAGGAGACTATCTTGCCATTTACAGCAACATGGATGGACGATGAGCACATTATGCTAAGTGAGATAGGTCAGAAAAGTTAAAAAATACTGTGTATCACTTATTTGTAGAATCTAAAAAAGTCAAACTTGTAAAAAACAGAGAATAAAATGTTAACAGGAGATGAGGGAATGGAGAGATAACATTGATGTTGTTTACGAACACAAACCTGCAAGGAGCAGTAAATAAGCCATAGAAATCTACTGCACAGTATAATGAATATAGGCAATAATACTGTGCTACAATTATGTAATGTCAGTAAATATTGCTACAACAACCACACTACAATGAATAAATGTATCAAAGTAACCCATGGTATACCTTAAATTTACACATTATATATTAAAATTACTCACTAAAAAAAGAAAAACAAAAAAGTAGTTTTATTTAACTACTACTACTACCTACCATCTATAGACCACTTACTACGTGGCAGGCACAGTGCTTTATGTATATTGTTACTAATCCTTTAGGTAATTTTAAAGAGCAGGGATCAATATATCTATTTCAGAGATACCAAGCCTCTGGTAATTTAAATAATTTACTCGGAAGCAAATGCCACTGCTGTTTACTCCCAGAGCCTATGCTTGGTCTTCTCTGTCATAATGATAAAGTAGTTCAAACATAGGTATGCAGTTCACTCTTACACACAGCACAGAACCCTTACACTAGTAAGAAGACACTGTCTCATTGGGGAAGAAAAGACTCAAAGGAGGTATAAAAAGGTTAAACCGTATCACTCACTATCCTGTATATAAGTAAGGCTAATTCCTGAGAACTGAGAAAGAAAAGGCATATAAATGGTTTGCGGGCAACTCCTCCTTCATGACTATCTTTCCTAATCAAATTGGTTCCAAGATCCTAGAGTCTACCTTTTTTCAGTTTTTTAACATCTGGGGCAATTTGGGATAGAAACAGAGGGCATGACAAAGGGAACCAATATTTACTGAGCATTATACCAAATCTCTTTACCTAATTTTCTCATTTAATTTTCACAAACACACTGTAAGATTATTTCCATTCACTGAAAGGAAAGGCTCAGAAAAAGTGAATAACTTGTTTAAGACCAAACAGCTAGTAAGAGGCAAACAAGACTTGCTAGCAAGTGGCAGAACAAATACAAATTCAAACACTATCTACAGATTAAGTTAGTTTTATAAGCACAGAAATGCAAGCATAGGTACTTAGATTTCCTTGGTAAGTTATAAATTCAGTGTCCTTTAGTGAGGTCTCTTCTTCTCTTTGGATTTTCCTTCTTACCCTTGGTCATTCTAGTTCATTTTTCTTATCCCAGAAATAGTTTCATTAATTAAAAAAATTATTAATTTACTTATTAACATAAGATGTTATCCCCTGTACTTACTATGCTGCACAATTATATAATCACAGGAAAACATCAAATTAACTTTATCATAACTTTCAGCTCTTTACATTAAATGGTTCACAAATAGTATAGTAAATGTGACAAAATGTGACTGCTTCTCACTCTTTCTTGTGAGAAGTCAAATAATAATATTTTACATGTATACAGCCCTTTACAGTTTGCTGAGAACTTTCGTTTATTTAACACACAACCACCTCGTGACACACTTCCCAGATGAGAAACTGAAGCTCAGAGAGGTTCCGTGAGTTTTCCAAGGTAACATAAAAGGAAGCTGGTATCCTGACTGCAAGTCACTACTTTGTTAACTACAACCGAGCTGCATCTTTGAATAAACAAACTTCTAAAATACCTAAGATATACCTATAGCTATCTCTGTACCACAGGTGACCCATATCAAAACCACAACAGTAACTAGATTTGTCTTGTCTTGCCAGAAACTTAATTAAGATCTCCCTTCTTTATGTTGGATAGTCATTTCAATTTTATAAACACTTTTCCTCTCATGTTACCATAAAAATGAAAATGCTATTTACTTGTTTTCAACATTTGGATTCAACCCAGACACAGAGCACATTAAGATTTAACTACAGTTACAAAACAGAATTTGAATGTTAGCAACCTTGAAATTATAAAAGAAAAGATATACTTAACAAGTTGAAAGGGGGAGGAAAAGGGAAAAAGTGAAAAAAGAGACAAGATTGCTTATATCCTATTATTACAAAATAGGTTTTGTCATATTGGCTAAAAGAGGAAATGGAGGTTTAAACAATATATTATTTAACAGTAACTTCAAAGTTAAAGAAAGATATGGGAATAATGGTATCTCTTAAAAAGTAGGGGGAAGGGAGGGAGGAAATAGTTTACGATTCATTTGTGGTCATCATACCAGGAAGTGAAAATATCTATATAAAGGAAACCATCAGAACAAGAGAAATAGTTAAAAGTGGATGCACCTAAAAAAGTAACTATGTTTTCACTACAAATCTTTCTGGACTAGTAAATTTTTTAACTACTTGTACTATTTTCATAAAATTATTTTTTCAGAAAAGAGGGATGGGTGAATATTAAAAAGCAAGTGAAGCAATGTATGTTTCTTTAAAAAATAGTATCATTATTAGAAATGGGCAGTTGTTATTTGAACTTTTTATCAAAATTGTACATAGTGCTTTAACATTTCAAACTGGGGCCAGTTACTTAGAACAAGCAATGACTTCTTTGTTGTAGAAGTCTGTGAATATTTTCTTATTAATCAATTTCCAACAGCCCTATAAAAACTCATTGTCTTTTATGACTGATGCTATTATAGATGACAGCTATTTCCTGACTCAAACCCCTCACTGTCAGCACAATTTTGTGCTGGAAATAATTTAATTGTGTTGCAATAAGCTGTATAATACCATCTAATTCCTACCACATCTAACCTGCCTTTCTGCAACTCACAAACAAAATCATTACTTTCTTTCTTCTTCTAAAAGTTTTTCAGAAATATACATAAAGTGTAGGAACTACAGTAAAATACAGTGCTGGAAAGAAAAGGTCTTGAAGTGACAGTACAAATCAAACAAGAAAAATAGGATATATAATAGAAAAAATCCAAGCCCTTAGAAGAAGAAATGAATTTTTAAGAAACAGAGGTAAAAAGGACAACACACAGAATAAACTCCCCAATATGAATACATTTATGTTATCAAGGATGAGTCTAGAAATCAATGATATGTATTAAAATAAAGCCAGCCAAATTCATAGGAGTAATTTCTGGAAGCAGAAAATTTTGGGAAGGAGAACTTTTCTTAACAAATTTACTAATATTAAAAAGATACATACTCTGGGAACTCAAATACTATTTTAAAATGAAACAAATCTTGAAGGAAGAAGGACATAAAAAGAGAACCAAATCAATATCTCTAAGACTGGAATAAATTTGCTGCCATCTTCGTATGTATTAGCTAGCTTTCTCTCTCTCTCTCTTTTTCGAGATTGCTGGTACTCATCTGGGTATGAGATCATTATTTTGGAACTACCATGCCTGTGAGACTTAATAAGTCACCAACTCATCAGCTAGTGTCCTCTATAATTTTCATATGAACTTAAACATTTAATATGATAGGCTATTATGAGATTCACTGGCAGGAAATATAGCTGAAATGCCAGATTTACATTATCATAGAGATGTTCAGAGGATGAAACAAGAACCTGTGGAACACTACACACATACAGAAGATAATCAGGCTGAGAATGGTATTGGGATGGGGAAAGTAACACATCTCATAATTTGTTAAGGTCATTTGTAAAAATCCATAGCTACCAGTGTGTACCATAAACAAGAAAAATAAGATATTCTAGATTAGAGAAAAATAAAATACAAGATACAACATTAGGATAGAAAAAGATCTTGAGAAATTATATTAGGTTATTACATTTTAGACATGACAGACTAAAGTTTGCTGATTTGAAAAAGTATGAAAGAAATTATATTTTTTTCCTTCTGTTCAAAATCTAGTTCTTATGCTTTCCATTTTGGCTGTTATAATTTATTGAAAAACTATGCAGCCTCTTAAAAATGTTTTTGTATAATGCTATAAAAATACACACATAAATAATGTTTTTACATACAAACTAAAAATCATATATTTTAGAATTTTATTGATTTCCAAACCCAGGCTTCTCTTTTAAGGACTAGGGTCTGCTATAAACCATTTTTAAAGATATTTCCTTTCCACATACTCATAAGTTATCAGACAATGGACAATTCACAGTCAATAACACAAAGTTAGTAATATTAGAAGCTGAAATAGCAACAATAACTAAATCTGGATTTACAACTAATTAAAAACAAACCAAAATTACAGTGTCCAGGAAAAAGCACTTAAAAAGAAAGTGCTCTAATTAGGTATTTCTGAAATACTGTTTGTCATAATGTTAAAATAACATTACTCTGTAAGTTTGCATGTAAATACATTAAAAATGTAAATATTAAAAAATGTAAGTGACATTAATTATATGTAATACTTCCTGTCATACAAATAACCTAGAAAGATCTCAAACAACTTAACCTTACACCTCAAGGTGCTAGAATAAACTAAGCCCAAATTTAGCAGAAGGAAGGGAATAACAAAGATCAGAGTGGAAATAAATGAAATAGAGACTAAAAAGACAATAGAAAAAATCAATGAAACTAAGTGTTGATTTTTTGAAAAAATAAACAAAATCAACAAACCTTTAGCTAGAATGTGAAAAAAATGATTCAAATAAATATAATTATAAATGAAAGACACTACAACTAATACCACAAAAATACAAAGGATAAGAACAAATTAAATGCACTAGAATGGATAATGTTTTTTTTAACTAAGACTGAATCACGACGAAACAAAGTCTGAACAGACCAGTAAGTAAGAGATTAAATCAGTAATGAAAAATCTCCCAACAAATAAAAGTCTAAGACCAAATGACTTCACTGGTGAATTCTACCAAACACTGAGAGATGAATGAATACTAATCTTTCTCAAATTTTTCCAAAAAATTGACAAGGAAGGAATACTTTCAAGCTCATTTTAAAAGGCCAGCACTACCCTGATATGGAAGCCAGACAAATACACTACAAGAAAAGATTATTGGCCAATATTCCTGATGAACACTGATGCAAAAACCTCAACAAAATACTAACAAACTAAATTCAAGACTACTTTGAAGGGATCATTTAGTACGGTCAAGAGATTTATCCCTGGAATGGAAAGAGGATTTGACATATGCAAATAAACATGATATACCATATTAACAGAATGAAGGATAAAAATCATATGATCATTTCAGTAGATGCAGAAAAAGCACTTGATCAAATTCAACGTACTTTCATGATAAAAACTTTAATAAAGTAGGTATAGAAAAAACGTACCTCAACATAATAAAGCCTTCATAGGACAAGCCCATAGCTAACATCATACTCAATGGTGAAAAGTTAAAATCTTTCCTCTGAAGTTAGAAACAAGGGTACCCACTCTCACCACTTCTATTCAACATAGTACTGGAAGTCCTAGTAATAAGCAATTTGGCAATAAAATGAAATTATAGGCATCCAATAGGAAAGGAAGAAGTAAAATTATCTGTGTGCAGATGACATGATCTAAAGACTCCACCAGAGTTGTTAGAACTAATCAAAAAATTCAGTAAAGTTGCAGGATATACAATCAACATATAAAAATCAGTTGCTTGTCTATATACTAACAATGAACTATTCAAAAGAGAAATCAAGAAAGCAATCTCATCACTGTTATTTACCTGAAACTAATATAGCATTATATGTCAACTATAATTCAATAAAAAAATAAAAGGTAGTTGTTCTGTGCATGTTTATTTCATAAATGTAAAATCACTCAATTATTTAAAAATGGGAGAAATTCCATTTGTAATAGCATCAAAAATAATAAAATACTTAGGAACAAATTAAACCAAGGAGATAAAAATGTGTACATTAAAAATTATGACACTGATGAAAGAAATTAAAAAAGACACAAATAAAAGGAGAGATATCCTGTGTTCTTAGATTGGAAGAATTAATATCATTAAAATGTCCAAACTACCCCAAGTGATCTATGGATTCAATACAACCTAATCAAAATTTCAATGGCATTTTTCACAGAAATAGAAAAAAAACTATCCTAAATTCAAATGAAGCCACAAAAGACTCTGAATAGTCACAGCAATCTTAAGAAAAATTGAACAAAGCTAGAGACATCATACTTTCTGATTTTAAGGCTATAGTATTACTATTAAAAGGCTATAGTAATCTGGGCACCTGGGTGGCTCAGTGGGTTAAAGCCTCTGCCTTCGGCTCAGGTCATGATCTCAGGGTCCTGGGATTGAGCCCCATATCAGGCTCTCTGCTCGGCGGGGAGCCTGCTTCCTCCTTTCTCTCTGCCTGCCTCTCTGCCTACTTGTGATCTCTGTCTCTCTCTCTGTCAAATAAATAAATAAAATCTTAAAAAAAAAACCAATTGTAATGCCAACTTCCTCGTTCATCATGTTCCATATTTTGGGGGCAGGCTCACAGCTTTGTGCTAAAAAAAAAAAAGGCTATAGTAATCAAAACAGTATGATAATGACATAAAAACAGGTACACAGACCAATGGAAGAGAAGAGAGCCTAGAAATAAACGTATACACACATTATACACACATGATCAACTAATCTTTGACAACGCACCAAGAACATATAATGGGGAAAGGATAGTCATTTAATGGTGCTGAGAAAATTAGATATCCACATGCAAAAGAATGAAACTACATTCCATCTTATATCACTCACAGAAATTAACTCAAATTGGATTAAAGACTTAAATTTAAGACCTAAAATCATAAAACTCCTAGAAGAAAACAGGAAAAAAGTCCTTGACACTAGACTTGGGAATGATTCTTTGGATTTGACCCCAAAAGCAAAGGCAAAAATAAACAAGTGGGATATGTCACACTACAAAGCTTCTGCAGAGCAAAGGAAATCATCGACAAAATTAAAAGACAACCTATCCAACATGGAAGAATATTTGAAAATCACATATATCTAAGGAGATTAATATCCAAAAAAGAACTCATATAGCTTAATGGCAAAAAAACAAAAGAAGATACACAGATGACTGAGAGGTATATATAAAAAGGTGCTCAACATCACTAATCACCAGGGAAAATGTAAATCAAAACCACAAAGATGGAGCACCTAGGTGCCTCGGTTAGTTAAGCATCTGGCTCTTGATTTTGGGCTCAGATCACGATCTCAGAGTTGTGGAGATTGAGCTCTGAGGCCTGCTCCAAGCTCAGCGAGAAGTCTGATTGAGATTCTCTCTCTCCTCCTTCTATCCCTCCCCTGGCTTGCTCATGCACACCCACTTTCTCTCAAACAAATAAGTAAATAAATCTTAAACACACACACACACACACACACACACACACACACACACACACACACACACAGGATATTAGCTCATACCTGTTGGAACTGTTATTTTCAAAATGTCAAAATATAACAAGTCCTGGTGAAGGCATGGAGAAAAAGGAACCCTTGTGCACTACTGGTGGGAGTGAAAATTGGTCCAGCCACTATGGAAAACTGTATGGAGGTTCCTCAAGAAATTACAACTACCATAATGATCCAGCTCATGGGTATATATTCGAAAGAAAGGAAGTGAGTATCTTGAAAAGAAATCTGAACTACCAGGTTCACTGTGGCATTATTCACAATATCCAAGATATGGAAATAACTGAAGTATCTGTCAGCAGATGAGTGGATTAAGAAAATGTGGTGCATCTCTCTCTCTCTCTGTCTCTCACACATACACACATACACACACACACACTCACACAGAGGGAGACAGGGAGGGAAGAAGGGAGGGAGGGAGGGAGGGAGGGATGTCTTGTTCACCCATAAAGAGGGAAATCTTGCCATCTGCGACGATATGGATGAGACTGGACAACATTATGCTAAGTGAGATAAGTCAGACAAGACAGACAAATACTGCATGGAATCACTTATATGTGGAAACAAAACAAAACAAAACAAAACAAAAAAGTTGATTTCACAGAAAAAGACAACAGAACTGTGTTTGCCAGGGGCTGGGGGTGAGAGAAATGGGGAGATATAGGTCAAATGGTGTAAATTTTCAGTTATGAATAAGCTCTAATGCACAGCATGGTAACTACATAAATAATAGTCTTGTATACTTAAATTTTCAGAGTAGATCTCAAGCGTTTTCGTGACACACACACACAAAACAGTGAACTATGTGCAGTGATGAAGATGCTAATTATCTTGATTGTGGCAATTATTCCATAATGTATATATAACAAATCATATTGTATACCTTAAATACATACAATCCTATTTGTTAATTATTTCTCAAGAAAGCTGAAAAAATAAGGGAGTCCAGAAAAAAGGTCTTTCTATTTTTTTTCAACTGGCAACTTTAGAAGATACAATAGGCAAGGCATTTAGTCTAGTGGATTAAGGAAGTTCAAAAAGGGAGGACCAAATCTATCTCTAATATTAATTATTTAAACCTCTATGTTTCATAGAAAGTAGACTTACGAAAGCCCAACTAATAATAAATTACATATGTATCAGGAAGATAGAATAAATTCTCCATTATGTAAAATTCATTAAAATCTATAAACCTAGCATTTTAGTACCCATAGGATGCTAAAAAAAATAATCCTAAAAACTTCAAATTCCCAGAATATTTTCTTCAGTTTTAAAATAGACTGAATTATGCTCAGTGTAGCTTTAGTGTTAGGTGTCTTTTATTATTTATGATGTTTTCAAAATTCATAATTCACATTTGACATGTATGATAACTCTCTAGAATGTTTCATTAACCATTTCATTTCCTAACTTCATAGAATGAAATAGATAATACTGCATAAGGAAAGCTGAAAAAATGTTCACTGATTATATCAAGACCACCAGTTTTGGTTCAAACATTTTTTTTTTTTTTTAATTTACTTGACCGAGAGAGAGAGAGAGATCACAAGTAGGCAGAGAGAGGAGGAAGCGGGCTCCCCACTGAGCAGAGAGCCCGATGTGGGGCTCGATCCCAGGACCCTGAGATCATGACCTGAGCCGAAGGCAGAGGCTTTAACCCACTGAGCCACCCAGGCGCTCTGGTTCAAATATTTTAATGCTGGTGTCTCTCCATAGAATTTGAGAAATTTTCTTACGTACACTTTATTTTCTACATTTTGTTTTTTAATTAGAGTAGTTACCCAGACCAAAAATGTCATTTAAAAAAATATTCTCAAAGGCATACTATAAAACTATCATAAAACACTTTTGTAATCATTTATCAAATTATATGTCCACATTCGCTGTGTATTTTTAAAAATTACATCTTACATGATATAACTGATACCACCCCTACTTATGTTTTTGTGGAAATTTCACATACATTCTTCCATATCCTCATCATAAGAAATCTGAGAGAAAGACAAGGAACCTATTATCAAGTTTATATTTCTTATTATAATGATACTTGTCAGTATCTTATATTTGTAATTAAAAAAATAAAAATAATTAAAAGTTATTATTGCCATTATAATGTTGCTTCAGACTTTTCTTAAAAGTTAAAACTATTCCTTGGCTTACCTGCTGCATGTAACAAACTGGCTTCTACTCTGTGAGGAACTCTTGGTGGAATTTTCATAGATGCACGTATCTGGTAAAAACTAAAGGAAAACAGACCAAAAAAATCATTTCAAAATATATTTTAAAATATGCAAGCCCCAATTTCTATATATCTGTACATATTAAGTAATAAATTTGGTCTGCTTATATCAGTGTCCCATAATATTTTTTAAGATTTATTTCTTCATTTTATTTTATTTTAAAGATTTTATTTATTTGACAGGGAGAGAGAGATCACAAGTAGGCAGAGAGGCAGGCAGAGAGAGGAGGAAGCAGGCTCCCTGCTGAGCAGGGAGCCAGATGCAGGACTAGATCCCAGGACCCTGAGATCATAACCTGAGCCGAAGGCAGAGGCTTTAACCCACTCAGCCACCCAGGTGCCCCTTATTTCTTTATTTTAAAGATTTTATTTACTTATTTATTTGAAAAAGAGAGAGAGAGCAAGAGTGGGGGGAGGAGTAGAAGGAGAGGGACAAGCAGACTCTGTGGTGAGCACAGAGCCAAAGCAGGGATCAATCCCAAGACCCTGTGATCACGACCTGAGCTGAAATCCAGAATCAGCTGCTTAACCAACTAAGCCACCCAGGCATCCCTTCCATAATATTTATTACTGGTGAAAAACAATACATCATATCCACATCAAATATTAGCAGCACTCAAAAAGAACCAAAGAGAAACCAGCAAGTAAAAAGGTAAATGAAAAAATAAAAAGAAATGTATTCGTATTTCTTACGTTAAATGAGAGAATGTCATAGCAACCAGAGGAGTTAGTAAGACTTCTAAGATTTTCACGGCCTAACTTGGTTATTCATTTTTTTCTTTTAAAACATAGTAAAGGTAAATTATTCTTCAGCATAATTTTGAGAAAATACAGATCATAATGGTTTTTGAAAACTGGCTTAAAACTATAAAATACAAAATAAAGACATGTATTTGTTTTAAAGAACTCGGCATTTTTTCAAGGTCCGAACTATTTGTTTATATACTTTTATTTATTTATTCTACAGGCTTTTATAATATTTATGTCTATATATAGAAGTCAACCAATCATTAGTAATAACAGTTTATATAGAATAAATAATGTGACATAAACATTACATTTGTATTTTAACATTACACTACAAGTATGTATATGTAATGGGGGATATACACATCTATACACACACACCCAAGATACACACAGGATTACTAAAAGCTAAATCAAGATTACAAACTGGGATGAGTTTAGATGTATACAAGGGAATTGAATATTTTGTTTATTTTTATTTAATAATTTCCTAGGTATAATTTAAATTATTAAATTTACAAATAATACAAAGATTAAAATACATAAATATATTACTACTATTACTTATAACAAGGTATAGCATTGGAGAGAACACATGGTCAGGTCACAAAGCCAGAATTAAAGAGAAGTGAAAGAAAGTCTAGCTGATTAAATCTATAACCTCGAAAGTCACAATTTGGCTTTAAAAAAACATGGCAAAACTCCATAAACAGAGACAACAAGTGGAGATTAAGATAAGGTCAGGCTGAAATCATGAGATGACTAAAACCCAAAATCAAAGTGGAATCACAGGAGCCTTGGAACCAGAGGAGAACAAAGCTTTCTAGGAACTATTCAACTTCCCAAGCTGAGAATTTCAACTAAAGATTATGCAAAATAAAAGAAAATATGGGCAGTAAGCTCCTTGACATAGGTCTTGGTGATGATTTTTTTGACTATGACACCAAAAGCAAAGGCAACAAAAAGCAAAAATAAGCAAATGGAACTACATAAAACTAAAAACTTTCTGCATGGCAAAGGAAGCCAACAACAAAATGAAAAGTTAACCTAATAAATGAGAGAAAATATTTGAAAATCATAAATCTGATAAGGGGTTAATATCTAAGATTATTATAAAGAACTCTTTTAACAACTCAATAGCAAAAATGAAACAAGACAAAACCCCAAAAAACAAAACAAAACAAAAACACCAAACAAACAAACAATCTGATTAAAAAATGGGCAAAAGAGGGGTACCTGGATGGCTGAGTCAGTTAAGCCTCTGCCTTTAGCTCAGGTCATGATCCCGGGTTCCGGGATCAAGCCCCGTGTGGGGCTACCTGCTCAGCGGGGAGTCTGTTTCTCCCCCTCCCTCTGCCTCTGCCTCCCATTTGTATGCTCTCTCTCTCTCAAATAAATAAATAAAATCTTCAAAAAAAATGGGCAAAAGATCTAAATACACATTTTTCCAAAGAACCTATATCGGTACATGAAAAGATGCTCAACATCACTAATCATCAGTTAAAAGCAAATTAAAACCACAATGAAATGTCACCTCACACCTGTTAAAATGACTATCATCAAAATATCAAAAGATAAGTGCTGAAGATGTGGAGAAAGGGGAACCCTTGTGCACTGTTAGTGGGAGTATAAATTGGTGCAGCCACTATGGAAAATTGTATGGAGGTTTCTGGAAAAATGAAAAATAGAACTACTATATGATCCAGCAATTTCACTACAGGGTATCTGCCTGAAGAACATGAAAAAAAATTCAAAAAGGTATATTTGCATAAACAATGAATCTTGGATCACTGAAAAAAAAAGGTATATACACGTCTATGTTCATTTTAGCATTATTTACAATAGCTAAGATATGGGAACCATCTAAGTGTTCACTGATGATGAATGAATAAAGAAGATGTGATATATCTATAATGGAATACCATTCAGCCATAAAAAAGAATGATTATCTCGCCACTTATGACAACATGGATGGACCTTGAGGGTACTATGCTAACTGAATTAAGTCAGAGAAAGACAAATACTGCATGATTTCACTTATATGCAAAATCTCAAAAACAAAACAAAACCTAGATTCACAGATACAGAGAACAGACTGATGGCTGCCATAGGGGAGGAAGGTTGAGGGGGAACAAAATGGGTGAAGGGTATCAGGAAGTACAAACTTCCAGTTAAAAAGTAAATAAATGGGGCGCCTGTGTGGCTCAGTGGTTAAGCGTCTGCCTTTGGCTCAGGTCAGGATCCCAGGGTTCTTGGATTGAGCCATATACCGGGCTCCCTGCTCAGCAGAGAGCCTGCTTCACCCTCTTCTGCCTGCTGCTCCCCCTGCTTGTGCTTGCTCTTTCTATCTGTCAAATAAATAAAAATCTTCAAAAAAAAAAAAAAAAGTAAATAAGTCATGGGGATGTAACATACAAGATGGGGAATAAAGTCAATAACATGGTACTAACTTTGTGTGGTGACACATAGTAAATAAGACTTATTATGGTGATCATTTTGCAATGTAGACAAATGTCAAATCACTATGTTGTACACCTGAAACTAATATAATATTGTATGTCAATTATACCTCAAAAAGCAAAAATATTCTTAAGTAAACAAGTCAATTAATATATCTAAAAACAATAATTCCCTAACCATTAGATTTTTGAAAGATCAGAAACATAATTATATTCTTCAAAAGTCCTCAATGGATGGGGAAACCAGATTGTAGATTAAAAGAAAACTAGTGAAAGCAGCAATTACACATACTATGTTTATGATGGTTGGCAATAAAATGGAATAATAATTCACTTAATCTTTCTTTATCTCCAGTTCCAAACCTCCAATTAATTATGAACTATCTCCACTTGGATATCTCACCTCAAACTCAGCATATCAAAATGAACAAATCTTCAACTTCCTTATTTATTTCAACATTACTAATATTGTACAAGTCAATAAGATTTAAAACTTCATTATCTTTTATATTTCTTATTAAAAATACCCAATTTGCAAAAAGTCGAGCAATGAACCCATATGCCCACTACACATTTTTAACAATTAAAAAGATTTTTGCCATATTTGATTCATCTATGCTTTTTTCTTTACTGAGCCATTTCAAAGTATCTTAGACATCACATATATTTACACTTCATATTTTTAATTCTTTTTCAGTCTCATCCTCCATATGGAATCAATCATTAAATCCTACTATTCTTTCCCAAAATGCCTCACAGAAATTAATAACAAAAAAATAAAAAATGTTAAAGTAAGTAGTAGAATGATTTTAAAAATGTCTCTGATTTTTTTTAACCCATCCTGGTGCCACACATTTTGCAATGTGACTCCCAATAAAAAGTGGAGTTTAGTTCCCTACCCTTAAATCTGGGCCGACCTTGGGGGGTCTGGGTGGCTCAGTGGGTTAAAGCCTGAGCCTGCTTCCTCCTCTCTCTGTGCCTGCCTCTCTGCCTACTTGTGATCTCTCTCTCTCTGTCAAATAAATAAAAAATTTTTTTAAGATTTTATTTATTTATTTGACACAGAGAGAGAGAGAGGAGGAGGCAGGCTCCCTGCTTGAGCAGAGAGCCCGACGTGGGGCTCAATCCCAGGACCTGAGCCGAAGGCAGAGGCTCTAACCCACTGAGCCACCCAGGCGCCCCAAATAAATAAAATCTTCTAAAAAAAAAAATCTGGGCTGGCCTTAAAACTTGTTTTGGGCAATACAGCGTGGCAGAGATGACAATGTGCTATTTCCACGTCTAGGTCATAAAAGGTCTTTTTGCATAGTTTGTTTCTCTTTGGACCCTGCCTCCTCTGCGAGAATAAGCTGGAGGATGAGAGATCATAAAACAGAGCTGAGTCCACCGAGGTAAGGCCATTCTGTAACAGCTAGCACCCAGCCAACCTGCCAGTTGGGCATGACAGACTTGTGAGCAAAAATAAATTTTTATTGTTGTGATGCCATTAAAGCTTTGTGTTTGTTACCAGCTGCATTACTGCGGCAATATATAACTAATACAGAAATTGGTAACTGAGAAAAAGTGTGCACCATAACAAAAATTTAAAATATGTGGCACTGACTTTGGGACCAAAGTAACAGTTATAGTTAGTTAGGCAAGAAAAATGAGTAAATTGAGACTTAAAAAATGGTAACCCATGTTATATAGTGATGAGAGTTTTGGTAAATACATTGTCAGAAATAACTTAGAAGTTAGACAATGCATCCAAGAAACTGTGGGACTTGAGCAAGCTAATTTCTGGAGAGAATGCTGAAAATGTCAACTGGTTAATCCTTGTTAAGTATAATAAAGTGCTGCCAGAAAGAGATGAGCTAAAGAAAGAACTGGTTATTTTACAAACAGAATCTAGAGGGAATATAGATGGGCCAGGACTTGCTAGATTGGAAAACAAAACTGGTTTTCATCTTCAGTCTCCCTAAAGATTTTCAAAATAAAATGCTGGCACAGACAAACATCATTTCAAAGGAGTGGCTATAAATCCCTTTCTTCAGATGTCTAGAGAAATTAAAGCAGTGTCTACGTAGACATTCTCAGTTTGACAAAAGGGCTTTTAGGAAGTTGAGGGGCATGATCCCACAGAATTTGAATCTCCAAATAGTAGTGATTACATCTAGAGAATAGTCATGTCTCAAAAGACAATTGTGGGTATAGTTTACAGAGCTCAGAACGAACTGTATCAGACATACAGAAACCTCATAAAACTTCTAAGAAATTTTTACTGGCCTAAGAACTACCAGCCTAGACTCCTGGACTGGCCTTATAACTTGCTTAGCCAGTAGACTGGAGTGGAAGTAACAGTGCCAATTCAAGAGGCTCTGCATCCTCTGCTTTTTGACTTCTGTCTCTGCCATGAAAACAAGCCCAGCCTGTCCTGCTGAGGAGTGAGAGACCATGAGGAGTAAAGCAGAGCACAGCCATTTTTATTTTTTAACAAGATGGCAAAGCCAAGAGAAGCTAGAAATAAAACAAAACAACAACCACTACAAAAAGCTCAACAGAAAATCTCTCTTACCCTACTACTGATAGTCACAGCTCCATTACTATGACTCATAGTGTAGACCTTGAAGCATGTTACTCCAAGCACCTCCAAACTGTCCCCTATACTTCTATTTCTTCTACACAACCATCAATCTACTATATCACAATCTTCATCATGTTAGTAAAGGCTTGTTGTAGTAATAGTTATAATTTCTTTTTTACTTGGAAACCGTTGATGACTGCCCAAATCCCTATTGTCAACTCTTCTCCAGACTTTAAGAGCCCTTCACAATATAACCTCTCCTTTCTTTACTTTTACCTTTTCTTCTGCAATTCTCCTAAAGAATATCCAATCTCTTAAATATTCTTTAAAATACATGTTCATTCCTAGTTCCAAGACTTGATTCATGCTGCTCTCTACTACCAAAAGGGTTTTTCACTTTATCCTTTGCCTATACAAGTCTTAAGCATACTTTGATCCTATTTCTCCATTATGCCTTTCCTAACATATTAACTCAGAAAGATGTCTCTGCTCTGATTCCTAGAGCACTTTCTATATATACTTCTTGAAGATTTATCATTTTGTGTTCCCACTTAGCTGTTTTGTGCATATATTTTATTTTCCTTAAACACTATAAGCTTTTACAAGCAAAAATGAGATCTTACACATTTTCACAGATGTCTCCTCAATGCTCAGTACAAATTCATAAACGCACATTACATATATCCAGCATTATCATTAAATCCACACAAATAATTCTCAAACATCTACTTAAAATTAAAATTTCTCTAAGAAAATAATTACTTGAATATACCTCATTGTTTCCCTTATATATGTTGGAATATAGGTACATAATTAAATTTAAATGAAAACCTGGACATCATTTTTTACACAAAACATATCATCTTCACATTAAAATACATACCCTCTCTGAAATAAATCCACATTGTAGAACTTGTTTAGCTCCACAGAGAATTCTACCATTGCTTGAACTTCAGTCATTTTCAATTTATACTCAGAAGACAAATCTGGTAACAGCACCTTGGTAAAAGTAGGGGAAAAAAAATCATGAGAAGCAGAATGACAAAAACACTAACTGCGAAAACCACTAATATTTAAATATATTTCAAAGTATGATAAATAAGCAGAAAATAAAAATGAAGCAAATTAATTCAGTGTACCTAACTTAGCCAATCCCAACTAAATAGCACCAGAATCAACTAAATATACTTACTAATAATATACTTACTAAATAGCAATAATCTATAATTTAAGACATGTTCTAGTAGAATGCATTTTCTAAAGATTTGTTTCCCTTTGTGACATCTATGTGATAATAATACAGCAAACTGCTAAAAGAAATGCTTGACTTTATCACAGATAAAATAGTAAAGAAAAAAATTAAGTGACCTTATTATTCTCTTCTGAAGGTTCTACATTGCACATCCAGGCAACTCCAAAGTCATGAAGAGAACTAGCATTCTTTAATCCCCATTTAAATTCATGAAGGTTTTTTTCTGCTAGGTGAAGTTCTTAAATTGCTATTTGTTTTTAAATTAAAAAAAAAAAACTCCCTTTATTACAAAAGCCGGAAGTATTCATTTAAAGGATTTTTTAAAAATCCAAATAAACATTTTTGTTTAAAATACAAACAAGCAAAAATAAAAACATTTATGGTTCTGTCTACTGAAATATATGCTTTGGTATATATTCTTCACCTGTGTGTGCTTTTGTAAAATTTCTATAAAAACGGAATCAAACCACATGTACATTTTATAATGTTTATTTCATCTAATTTTTTGATGAGTACCTATGTCAATAAATGTAGTTTTACAACATTATTTTCAATTGTTTACTATTATACCGTGAATATTATAATTTAAACCATCTCCTATTATTGGGTATTTCAGTAGTTTCCATCTTTTCACTATTTCAAAAAAGTACTGTAACAATCATCTTTATCAGTAATATGTGCTTTAAAACACAATGCAGAGTAAGAAAGTGTTGAAATTCTCCAAAGTCTTGTGTTTCTGCATATTTTGCAAGCAGACCTTGACTGCCTCTGTTCCAGACTATTTTTCAAGGATGCATGATCAGCAAACAATCTTAGAAGTCAGAGGTAGTGTCTCATACTGGAACAAAGAGCAAATTTGTTTATTGTCTCTTCAATAGAGATAGTCTCCTCCTGAGGCATAAGTCAGGCAAACTTTTTATCCATTTTAAAGATCCACGTCCCATTAGCTTAAGGTTCCCCTCCTATAATACAACCTACTGATATGCAGGTGTTGCCTGGTACTATAGTTACTGCTATTACTGAGTACAAACCAACCTTTTCTTAAATCTAGGAGTCTCATGTCTTCTGCCCACATCCATGGCACTGTAGCAGGCTAACTTGTTAGCTTGCAAGATAAAATCTCAGACCCTTTATAGTTTTTGAAATAGTTCTTCATAGAAATTCAACAAATATTCTGATTCACTGACTTAAATACAAAAGAAGTAACAGATTCTTACCTCTGCTGGTTAAAGCTTCATTTTAACATTATGAAATAACTAAATTTGTACTTCCAGTTACTGTTTCTTATTGAAAATATATTGTTCCCCCTAAGAAAAAGAAAAAAACATTTCAAACAAAATAGACATAAAGAAGTTCATTTTAAGGAAACTTGGGTTTCATTAGTTACTTAACCATCTCAATTTATCTAAAAGATCTGTATTTTGCATAAGGCTTACTAGAAATAAGTTTTAGAGATTTTTCATTCGGTTTTACTGATATCAACATTAACTATTATATCTTTGTTAAGGATTCACTAATGTATATTTCAAAGGACAAAAATAAGAATATTTTCTTAGTTCAGTGGTTCAGAAACAATTTTCATGAATACTCAAAATATTGTAAGTTTATTAATTTTTAAGATATAAAACTATTTTAAATAACTCCTTGGGTAGAGGTAAGTGATTTCCAAAGTTCATAGATATATGAAATGTGCATGTGTGCTTTGTGTACACACACACACACACACACACTTGAACTATTTTAAATATATTGACAAAAAAGAATGTTTGACTATGTTATGGATAGTTTTGTTTGCACTCCAAATATTTATTGCCTGAATAAAAAAAACCTCTTCCCCTTGGTTAAATTACGTTAGATACTAAAAATGTTAAAATAAAGACCATATTCACTCTTCTTCATAGATTCTTTTTCTTCTCTCCATCATAAATACGTAACTTTACCACCTTAAATAACTGCTATTTCATTTTTTACTGATTTATAACTGACATACATTAATATATTAGTTCAGGTGTACAACATAGTGATGTGCTATTTTTATACATTACAAAATGATCACTTCAGTAGTTCTGGTTACCATCTGTTATTATATAAACTTACAATGTTATTGACTATATTCCCTATGCTGAACATTACATCCCTGTGACTTATTTATCACTGGGAGTTTATACCGCTTAATTCTCTTCTTCTATTTTGCCCATTTCACCACCCCCAACCCCTCTAACAAACACCAGTTTTCTCTGTGTATTTATGAGTCTGTTTCTGTTTGGTTCATTTGTTTTGCTTTATAGATACCATATATAAGTGAAATATTGTGGTATTTGTGTTTATTTGTCTGACTTATTTCACTTAGTAAAATACCCTCTAGGTCCATTCATGTTACTGTAAATGTCAAGATTTCATTCTTTTTTATGGTTGAGTAATATTCCATTGTACTTATACAGCACATCTTATTTATTCATTCATCTGCCAATACATAGATTGCTTCCATGTCTTGGCTATTGTAAATAATGCTGCAATGAACATAGGGATGCATTTATCTTTTGGAATTAGTGTCTTCATTTTCTTTGGATAAATATCCAGAAGTGGGATTACTGGATCATACAGTATTTCTAATATTTTCATGAACATCCATACTGTTCTCCATAGCAGTTGCACCAATTTACATTTCCAACCAATAGTGCATGAGGGTTTCCTTTTCTTCACTTCCACTCCAATACCTGTTATTTCTTGTCTTTTTGATACTAGTCATTCTGACTGTTGTGAGGTTGCATCTCATTGTGATTTTGATTTGCACTTGCCTGATGAATAGTGATGTTGAGCATATTTTTATGTGTTTGTCGGCCATCTGTATGGCTTCTTTGGAAAAATGTCTATTAAGCTCTTCTGTTTTTTAAATAGGGTTGTTTGTTTTTTCATTTTTGTTTTTTGTTTTTCTCTCCAGTTGTATGACTTCTTATATATTTTGGATATCAATCCCTTATCAGATATATCATTTGTAAGTATCTTCTCCCATCCAGTAGGCTGTCTTTTTGTTTGGTTGATGGTTTCCTTCACTGCGCAAAAGCTTTTTATTTTGATGTAGTCCCATTTGTTTATGTTTGCTATTGTTGCCACTGTCTGAGGACACATACCCAAAAAATATTGCTAAGCCCAACGTCAAGAAGCTTACCATGTTTTCTTCGAGAAGTTTTTTGAATGTAGGTCTTACATTTAAGTCTTCAATCCATCTGGGATTATTTTTGTATGTGGTACAAGAAAATGTTTCATTATTTTGCATGTATCTGTCCAGTTTTCTCAGCACCATTTACTGAATAGACTGTCTTTTCCCCATTTTATGTTTCTTCCCCCTTTGTCACAGATTCACTGACCCTATAAGATGGGTTTATTTCTGGGCTCTCTATCCTGTTACATTGATCTAGGTGTCTGTTTTTGTGCTAGGACTATATTGTTTTGATTACTATCACTTTGTAGTAAAGTTTGAAACCAGGAAGCATGATATGCCTAGCTTTGCTGTTCTTTCTTACAATTTCTTTGATATTTTAGGTCTTCTGTTGTTCCATACAAATTTTAGGGTTATTTGTTCTAGTTCTGTGAAAAAATCATTGGTATTTTGACAGGGATTGCACTGAATCTATAGGTTGCTTTGCATACTATGGGCATTTAAACGATATCAATTCTTCTAATCCATGAACATATCTTTCTATTTGTGTCATCTTCAATTTCTTTCTACAATGTCTTATAATTTTCAGAGTACAGATCTTTCACCTCCTTGGTTAAATTTATTTCTAGATATTTTATTCTTTTGTTAATATTTATTTATAAATAGATTTTATAATTTTATAGATTTTATAATTTATAGATATTGATTTATAGATTTTAAAATTTTATAGATTTTATTTGAGAGAGAGAGCATGCACAAGTGGGGGAGAGGGGCAGAGAGAGAGGAAGAAGCAGACTCCCTGCTGTGGAAAGAGCCCAACATGGGGCTTGATCTCAGGACCCCAGGATCATGACTTGAGCCAAACACAGACACTTAACTGACTGAGCCTCCCACGTGCACCTTTTTTTTTTTTTTAAGATTTATTTATTGAGAGAGAGAGAGCGAGTGCACGCACGCACACAAGTGGGAGGAGCTGAGGGAGGAGGAGAAAGATCTCAAGCATTCTCCATGCTGAACACAGAGCCTGACTCGGGGCTCAATCCCATGACCCTGAGATCATGACCTGAGCTGAAACCAAGAGTTGGACACTTAACTGGCTGCACCACCCATGTGCCTGGTATTTTATTCTTTTTTGATGCAACTGTAAATGGGATCATTTTCTTCATTTATCTTTCTGATAGTTCATTGGTAGTGTCTAGAAACACAATAGATTTCTGTGTATTAATTTTGTATCTTCCAACTTTACAGAATTCATTTATTAGCTTTAATAGTTTTTTACTGGAGTCTTAAGTGTTTTCTACATATGGTAAGTACCATGTCATCTGCAAACAGTCTTAAGTCTTCCCTTCCAACTGGGATACTTTTCATTTCTTTTTCTTGCCTAACTGCTATGGTTAATACTTCCAGTACTATATTGAATAAAAGTACTGATCTTTTTAGAGGAAAAGCTTTAAACTTCTCACCACTGAGTATGATGTTAGCTATGGGTTTGTCATATATGGCCTTTATCATGTGGAGGTATATTTCTTCTATAACTAATTTATTGAAGTTTTTATCATGAAAGTATGTTGAGAGAGAGTTCCATGTTTTAGGCATCCCTCCCAATTGTGGAGTCACTGGCATCTGGGGTAGGATCCAAGGTGAGGTTCTGCCTTTGCCTCTTCTACCCATCCCCAGTTTCTCTTTTGTCTTTTTTTTTTTTTTTTAAAGATTTTTTTTATTTTTATTCATTTGACACAGAGAGAGAGATTACAAGTAGGCAGAGAGGCAGGCAGAGAGAGGAGAGAGGAGGAAGCAGGCTCCCCGCTGAGCAGAGAGCCCGATGTGGGCCTCGATCCCAGGACCCTGGGATCATGACCTGAGCCGAAGGCACCGGCTTTAACCCACTGAGCCACCCAGGCGCCCTCTCTTTTGTCTTTTATTATAGAAGTACTGTTCAACTAGTTCTCAGTTCCTTTTCAGAGGATATTATTCCATATAAAGACATAAGTTTGCTGTGTCCGTGGGTGGAGGTGAATCCAGAGTCTTCTTATGCCACCATCTTGAATCCCCCTTCCAATAACTACTATTTTAAACCTTAATAATC
The DNA here is from genome assembly GCA_002007465.1 of Ailurus styani. Taxonomy (NCBI): domain Eukaryota; kingdom Metazoa; phylum Chordata; class Mammalia; order Carnivora; family Ailuridae; genus Ailurus; species Ailurus styani. Next base: position 1,197,532 of record LNAC01000090.1, on the reverse strand, counting down.
ACATCTAAAGATTGTACAATAATGATTTTCAAGGAGAACAAAACAATGTTACCTTTATATAAGATATCCTCCATTTCATGAATATAACCTCCTTATGACAGTTTCTTCTATACATATATTCTTAGTGTTCAGGGTTTAGATCATGTTCCAGTATACTCTTAGTCAAGTTTGGTTGGTTCTCTATCTCTTAATTTACTCAGATATAAAATAGGTATTCATTCTTTCAAACGTTTATTGAACACTTACAATACATTGGGAAATGCAAAAGGCACAAAGAATAGCTAAGCTTGTCTGCTTTGGAGTCCATCTGTTTCACTTTTTTGCAGATGTAGTAGTATCTTCTTGACAGTTATCTAGTTTTGACCACATTATATTAGGACAAGACCCTAAAGAATGGGAAAACAAAAAGATGCAAAGATTCTGGATTCCTGAATCCAGATGTCCTACCTAGCTAGACTGTTTGGACTTTTATGTCTTACAACTCCTTGTTACAGCTTCTATACCTAACCTATACTCTAATAGATCCCCCGCTGCAGCCTATTTTCAAAAAAGCAGCTAGATGATTCCTTACGTTATATAATATATACATTAATTAATAATATTACTATATAGTTATACTAATAGCATATTTTAGTATGTTATATATTATTTGAAAATAATTCAAATTGTATTACTTTCCTCTGTTCCAGACCCTCAGTCTTTCCAGGATATTCAGTAATCAATGGCCTATATGATAACCTTGTATAATCTAGATCTTTCATAACTTCTTTGACCTCATCTCCTTCTAATCCGTCCATTTGCTTCCTTGTAATTCCTCAAACATACCAAATATATTCCTGTCCCGGGGTCTTACATTTGTTCCCTGGAACACTCTTCCCTCCCAAATACCCAAATGAATCACTGTTCACCTCCTTCTAGTCTTTTTTTTTTTTTCTTTCTTTCTTTTTTTTTTTTAAAGATTTTATCTATTCACTTGACAGAGAGAGAGAGAGAGAGAGAGTACAAGCAGAGGGAGCAGCAGGCAGAGGCAGAGGGAGAAGCAGGCTTCCTGCTGAGCAGGGAACCCGACGCCAGGCTCGATCCCAGGAATGACCCAGGCTGAAGCCAGATGTTCAACCAACTGAGCCACCCAGGTGCCCCCACCTCTTTCTAGTCTTCACTCAGATGTTAACTTCTCAAATAGACCTTTCCTGGCCACATATCTAAAATAACGACTCTCAAAAAAGATTAAATTAATTAAAGAAAATAGTAACTCTCCTTTCCTGGCACACCCTCTTTCCTCCTTTATATTTTCCCTCAGCTCTTATCTCCATCTAACAAACAACAGATTTTATTTTTTTTAGTTTTTATTATGTTTCCCCACTATCATGTAAGCTTTATAAAGGTAGGAATCCTGACGACTCTCTTCATAGCTATATCCCCACTGCCTGACACACATTACACACTCAATTTAATATTTAACAAAGATTTAATAAATTAACATTGAATCTTCCATAAATATTAACTGTTATTATTTTTCTATTTAAACCCAACCAACCAGAAGAAAGGAATTATTACTTTGATACATGGAAAACAGAGACATACATGAATAAACTTTTATAATAAACTTTTATTTATAATAAAATTCCTTTACCAGCACATGTTCTAGGTCTGTTGGCAACTTCCTTCACTCTTCTTGTATTCTGCTGTCTTTTTTGTTCTACCGTTACTGCCTAATTTTCCTCAAATCCATCTCTTTTTATTGATTATTCCCCAAATAGAAATATATAATACATATATAGATATATACAGTATGATACTGATAAATCTGGTTTTCATTCCCCCTCAAAAAGCAGAAAACAATTATTTTTATGTTTATGTATTAGTAGAAAAATTTCAAAGAAGAACTAAAGTAAAAGGAGAGTAGGCAAAAAGAGAAAGGCAAGAAAAACCACAGGACTTTCAGGGTCAGAGTGGATCTGTCTGAGTCTTTTTTTCATGAACTTTCCTTTTGGGTGCCTGGATGGTTCAGTCATTAAGCGTCTGCCTTCAGCTCAGGTCATGATTCCAGGGTCTTGGGATCAAGCCCCAGACTGAGCACCCTGCTTGGCAGGGAGATCGCTTTCCCTCTCCCACTCCCCCTGCTTGTGTTCTTGCTCTCACTGTCTCTCTCACCTAATTCTAGCTGGCTCAGCACTGTCAGAAGCCTCTAAATTTTCAACGAGAAATTGGAAACTTTTTTCCTAAAAGTGAAATTTCCTAAACTTTAGATGTTGCCAACTAGTTAAAAATAAACAAAAGCAAACAAACAAAAACAAATAAAACCTCAAATTCATCTACAGGGCAAATGCGTTCAGAGTTTGCAATCACTCACACAAATTCTTATGCCATTCAGATCCTCGGGAAAGGACTTTTCATGGAACAGAAAAATCCTTGTCTGCCCTCTCTTAAGAATGAAAGAAGGTGAAGAAAGGGCTTCTATCCTTTTACCCAGAGGATGCCTGTGAGAGACACTCCATTGTAAGGAACTCTGCTCCATAACGAGCCATGAATTTCATGGCCCTCCTGCATAGTCAGTTTGCTGGCTTAGAATCTGTCACTTCAATCTGAGCATTGGAAGCTATGGGAATAAGCTGATTTAACCTGAGATTAAATTCTTCTTTCTGCTTTTCTGGAGCCAGCAAAGTAGCCTAAATGGAATAATTTGAGTAGGGCTCCATCTTGGGCCATTTCCTAAGTCCCTAAGAGAGAATTTAGCTGAGTAAACTACAAACTCCAATCCAAAGAAGCCAAAGGGGAACCTCAAACAGAAACTGATTCTGATACTAATGGGAAATTTATAGTAAAAGGGTCTTATACTGAGAGGGAGAATAATCTGACAACCGCCTTGTAATACCTCAGGAAAAGTTAGCTTACTTCCAAAGAAACAAAGTTACCTATTACTCCGAAAGACGTTCTTGGCCCTCTAGAACTGGTCTAACACAGGGGTCACTAGGCACATGAGACTACTGAACAACTAAAATGTGATTTGTGTGACTGAGGAACTGAATTTTTAATTTTAAAGTAATTCAAATTAAATCCAAACACTAATGCAATATAAAAGTTTTTCATTGAACATAACTTTATTGTTTAATAGGACTATATTTTACTTTAACTGTTAAAAATGTTATATACTGAGATATACTGTAAGTATTAGATTTCAGACAGTACAGAAAAAGAACATAAATATCTCATTAATATGTTTTTATATTGATCACATCTTGAAATAATATTTTAGATATGTTGAGTTAAATAAGATAAATTATAAAAATTAATTTTACCATTTACTTTTACTTTTTAAAATGTAGCTACTAGAAGTTTTAAATTACACACACATATATCTATTGAATATGTATGTTAGTCTAGGAATACCAAGCCATCTCTTTAACTCCTGGAATATAGAGTAACTGCCCCAAAAATAGCACAAGGTACATAAAAACCATACACAGTTTCTAAGACTATAGACATGTTCACTCCAATCAGATCGGTTGAGACACCTCCAATATCCACAAAAGGGAGTCAGGTATGGATATCTGGAAAAATGTGGGAGAGACTCCTACATCATCTACACTAATCCTAGAACAACAGCTAACCACTAACCATTGTGAACTCAGTCTGATTTCATGAGCGTTACCAGAAATCTAAAAGGATGTGGAAACATCTGAAACTAAGAGGCACAGCTTAGAGGTTCCTTAAGATGAACTGGAGACCACAGGGGATGATCAGATCCTCTCACAGAAATAAAAAACCTAACAGCCTTAACTCAAACTGTGAACCCAAAATATATGCCCTGAGGATGTTTTTTCTCCTAAGGAAGACAGTAAAGGAGCTGAATGAATTGGAATTCTAAGACACTCCCTTTGCCAACCTAAGGAATAAAGGGATCACTTCTACCAATTATGGAGCCAACAGCTCCAGCTTCTAAATTCTATTCCCAAGTTAGCAGCCATGACACAAATGGGTTCAGAGCTCATACTACTGATAATCTGAATAATGATGCCTAATCTTATGCAGAAGATACTAAAGATACTACATATGGCGAAAATCACCTATGGGCCAACTTAGCCTTAAAAATCCCTTAGAAAGGCTCCATGTAGGCAATCAATATACCATTTCTCAATAAGTAAAATACATTCACTTTGTCTTCCAACTTTAGGAAAAAATTCAGTTTCTTCAGTGAAACACTAGATAACATAGTAAACTTGCATTTAGAGGCCATATTGTATAAAAAATACACACATCTTTATATGTTCATATCCAATGTTGAGAAACTCAGATTATGGTAGACATATAGGAACTGATACCAAATGAAGGAACATCACATTCAAGCCCAACTGAATGAGGGGTTCACACTATGACAGACATGTAGGGATGGAGAATGACATTTAGAATCTGGGACCAATGGAGAAAAGAGCATTTTATATGCACAACTCAAGTATGTTAAATAGGAATATGATGGGAACAAAGAAGATTACCTCAATCCATTTAATACTAGCTAGTCAGTGTTGTATCCATTTTCTTGAGCCTTCTCCTAATGAATAAGTAGGAAACTCAAAATAGAGGTACCCCCAGAATCCTTCAAAATGTCACTCTTACAACCTTGTGAATAAAATATTCTTATAACAGTCAAGTTCTATAGCAAACTGAGAAGAGTAGAAGATGGGTCTCTTGGGGGGAGGGGAAGTGCTCAGCTGCCACCTTTCCTAAGTCCGACTCATTTAGGACATAGTCGAACTCCAATCCATACAGGCTCAGGCCCTTAAAGCCTTGGAGCTAATCCTGACCAAGTCAGACCATACAGCAGTACACTGAGAATAATCAACCAGTGATACCTAGATTAGCCTTGCTTCTCTAACCCTGCCATCTGATAATTCTGGTTATCTGAGATAGTTAAGTCTCCCTGGGGTGGTTCAGTCTAAATATAGGAGCAATGTTTTTTTTCTTTAAAATTTTTATTTATTTATTTGAGAGAGAGACAGAGATAGTAACAGAGAGCACAAGCCAAGGAGGAAAGGGAGAAGCAGGCTCCCAGCTAAGCAGGGAGCCCGATGAGAGGCTCGATCCCAAGACCCTGGGATCATGACCTGAACTGAAGGCAGACACTTAACTGACTGAGCCACCCAGGCAGCCCTATGTTTTTATTTTTTGATTTACATTCATTTCCCTTATTTGGCCAAGGTCCTGACATCCTGCCCAGCTCTGTAAGCTCCCTCTTACAGGGGCTAAACATGCTAAGTCACTGTATTATAACCTGCTCTAAAATGGTCAAGCCACCTGTCACTTGCCTGTCTCTGAAGATCCCACCATTCGGATAGCTTTTAACTTCATTTTTGCCTTCACGATTTTTCACATGCATAACACACTTTCATCAGTGACAGCTCCCATTTTAAGAAGTGATTCACAGTGAAGATGAACTTATCAAAATAATTACAGTAGAAAGGACATGTAAACTAAGGAAGAACACTGGTCTAGAAACTTTTGCTGCCACGGCTTACTCATCAAAAAGAATTCCTGATGGCCAGCCATATGCTGCACTGCCCAAATTATAGAAATATATAAGAGCATAGAGTGCTAAATTCTTTTAGGGAGAAGAGAAGAGACCTTCAGAAGGGAAGATAATGAGAACAACTTGATAGGCAAACTATATTTTAAAAAGTTGTATGTTTCTCTATTGATATCAAAATACAGACTAAATAGGAATATAAAAATGAAACCAAATATAAATATTCAGAACTTTTTGGAGTACCTACTATTACACCAGTAGTTTTAACTATGTTATTTCACTTAATTCTCACAATAATCTGAAAGAACTATCATTACTCCACTTTACAGGTGAGGAAACTAAAGAGAAAAAAGTTTACATAACATATGCAAGATCACAGTTTAGGAAATAATGGAAAAAGGACAAAACCCTCAAATGTACCAAACTACATGGCCAAATTTTTTTTTTTTTAGGATTTTATTTATTTATTTGACAAAGACAGACATAGCGAGAGAGGGAACCCAAGCAGGGGGAGTGGGAGAGGGAGAAGCAGGCTTCCCGCTGAGCAGGGAGCCCAATGCAGGGCTCCATCCCAGGACCCTGGGATCATGACCTGAGCTGAAGGCAGATGCTTAACGAGTGAGCCACCCAGGCGCACCACATGGCCTAAATTTAAACTTGCATAATTATAAAGTCTACATCTGAATTGTTACAGGAAATAGACTGAAAGATCTTCAAGTCATGAGATAAATATTCTCCCTACAACTGAAATCAGAATAAAGCATTAATGAAAAAAATTTCCCTTGATAAATTAACCACATTTAATTTTACATGTAATTAGTATTACTAATTATGAAACCTTCTAATTTCTCACATTCCACACCCACAAACACAAAATCTGAAGTTTTATTTTTATTTATTTATTTATTTAATTTGCCCCAGGGGTACAGGTCTGTGAATCATCAGGCTTACACCTTTCACAGCACTCACCATAGCACAAACCCTCCCCAATATCCATAACCCATCCAACCCTATCCCTCCCCTCCCACCCCCCAGTAACCCTCAGTTAAATCTGAAGTTTTAAAGGCATTGTTCTTCTCTAATTTCTTTAAAATTTGGTTTTGAACAGTTGTTGTCAAATAAAAGAGAAATATATTATTACTAATCTTAGAACTGGCACTTAGATGAAGAAGTAAGCATTCTCAAAACAAAACATTGTTCACTCTGGGTAACTGCGTTAGTATGATAGAAAATCCATAGAAAAAATATTTTTTTAAACATAGAAAGAATGTTGGTAACTTCTGAGAATATTCCCATGGTTGACTTAGTACATGAGAATGAAAAGACAGAAAAAGAAATTTTATTGTTCATTATGGAACACTTAATGTTCCTCTTACATTATATTAACAATGAGAAATAAGATTTAATTTATTAACTTAAAATTTTAATTAAAAAATTAAAATTTAATTTATTAAAACCAATTCATATAAACTCTTCAGGGACACATTCATGCCATAAATCAAACTTGCCCGTAATTATAATACAGAATGCCTCTGAATATATCATGTTACTATACACTTTAAAAAACCAAGAATGGGGGCACCTGGCTGGCACAGTCAGTTAAGTGTCCAACCCTTGGTTTCAGTTCAGGTCATGGTCTCAGGGTTGAGACTGAACCCCACCTGGGGCTTTGCACTTGAGGGAGGAGTCTGCTTAAGATTCTAGCTCCCTCTGCCCCTCCCTGCTGCACACTCTCTCTAAAATAAATAAATATTTTTTTAAAAAAGAAGAAGAACCCAAATGACCAAAAATTAGTTACTGCTTTTAATATGAAGAGAAATTCAGAAAGAACCACAGTCACTATCTACTACCTCGTTCAGGGATCTGCCCAGCATCCCTTAAAATATTTCATCTTATTGGTTATCTCAAAAAGCTCAGAAACAAGAACAAAAAGAATTACGATCATCCCTCTACAAAGTATTCTAAGAAACAAACAATGCTTTCTTAAAAGTCTATGCTTTCTTGCTTTCTTTAGTCTACCAGTAATTATGATGTCAGAGAGATCCAGATTCTAATCCAGACCCACGAAATTCCAGTACAGTTAATATAAGGTATTATATTAGCTTTAGGTGTACAATATAGTGATTCAATAATTCCTTACCTCTCAATATTTTATCCCTATTTTTAAATATTATTTCATTTAGAGAAATGTCTATTCAAAATAATGTAACTCGACTAAACTGGTTTTTATTATCAGTTTCAATTGTATGGTTTAAAAATATTGTCATTTATAGGCCATCAGACCTTAAAGGGAAAAGTGCTGGCTTCCAATTAAGATCATCTTAGATCTCAGGTGTTGAGAAAAGTGAAGGAAAAAAGGAGACTGTGAATATTTCAACTTTCTATTTAAAATTTTTTTTCTACTAATTTCATTCCTTAAAGACATTTCTTTGGTTCTCCCTGCCTGAAAGTATATTTCTATAAAAATGAGCCCTTGTGGTATATAAACAATGAATCTTGGATCACTGAAAAAAACAAAACAAAACAAAAAAATGAGCCCTTGGCAAGCATTTTATTATATAATTATTATACTTTGATATAAAAGTTATTAATTTTACAGAATGGACTGGTGACAGCCCACATTCTAATTTTATCTTACCTGAGGAAAAGAACTAATTTTCAGCAAGCCTGAGGAAGAATGAGGGTGGTTTTAAAATCTGGGGTCCTTAATTCCAAAAGGCAAAAGTGATAGCAAAGGGAGTATAGGCTTCCAAGGTATGAAACTGTGACTGTCAATAATGCCTGAGCTTGCTGTTTAGACATTTACAGTCAGCAGTATTTCCAACTAAAGACCATGACTTACTGGCAACTGGAGACATCAAAGAGCAGATGTCAGAGATACCACTGATCTAAAAACAATCATGAATGAAGCAGCTGCATCCTATAAGACAACTTCAAGGAGATTTCAGTGAAGAAACACTTCTAGGTCTGATTATATTAAGATCTGTAGCAAAAGGACATTTCATGAAACTTAACAGAAATGTTCCATAATACTATCAATTACAGGCTTCTATATTGACAATATAATTTAGAAATACTTGCTATATTATGGATAGTCTAAAGAGAACTAATCCCATAAAAGGAACATACTATAATTTTCTCAGAATGTTGTTTTGATTTAGGGATAGTTCATAAAGATTGTTTCAGAATCTCCTTCAGAAGAAGGAGAGATCTGGTATAATCTGGTATAATAGCCTGGCACCTCTATCTTCCTGTTAACAAAAAAGAATCTAATTTTTATCAAATTTAGCACCTTATTGATAACTAAGTATGTACTTGCTAAAATGGCGAAACCCACTGTGGAGTTGTTTCACTCTGCTCCTGAAAAATCTAGACCTGCCTAACAACTTGTGCTTTGTAACTTTCTAAAAAAAATCACTGGATTTTTTTTTTTTTTGTATCACCATTCTGCTTCTTATTTTTACTCATTTCTAAACTCTTTTCCTGACAAACAACTTGAGGAAAGAAAACAAAAAACACATTACTTGATTCAAATCTATATGCTCCAATCTACATCCATTATCCATTCACTTAAATACACACATGTACATATCACTAAACTCACTTCTAAGCAGTTTTTCCTCAATACATAGAATCGAAGCAAAGGAAATCCTTGCCCTAAACAATACCCACTGTCAAGGGTCTATACCTACAATAAACAAAGCTAAAATACAAGACAACAGAAAATTATGGAGGTAACCAAAGATGTATGAATAAATCTTTTTTTTAAAAAAGATTTTATTTATTTATTTGACACAGAGAGAGATCACAAGTAGGCAGAGAGGCAGGCAGAGAGAGAGGGGAAGTAGGCTCTCCGCCGAGCAGAGAGCCGGATGCGGAGCTCAATCCCAGGACCCTGAGATCATGACCTGAGCTGAAGGCAGAGGCTTAACCAACTGAGCCACCCAGGCTCCCCTGTATGAATAACTCTTACATCTCTTTTCAGTGGCAAATCCTGGCAAAGGGCATTTTAATTCTATACGCAGAATGCTACAGAATCTGCTTCATTGTAAATGAACATTAATATAAGCTAGTACCAGTTCACCAGCATTTTACTAGATTTTTCACAGAAGTCTAAAATTAAAAAATCTAAATTTCAGTTTGATCTGGAATTTAACCAATGATATGCTTATACATTCTAAAACAGAAATAAAGTGTCTATATAGCAATTTTTGTCTGTCATGGCCCTTCATATTTAAATAAGGCTTATTTTGCTATTGAAAGATCACTGGGTGGCTACCTTTTTCACCCACTTATTATAGGTAGAGACAACTAGCTATAGAGGTTAAGTGGCTTCTACAAATTAATGTCATGAGTCATCATAAGAGTTTAGATCTTCTGACATCAAGTTCTGTGCCTCCTGTCCACCACAAATTCTTAATTTCTCAGAGCACAGAATCAACACACTAAAAAAAACAAAAAACAAAAAACAAAACAAAACAAAACAAAACAAAAACTAACAAGAATTTGCAGGCATTTTTTAATGAATTGTTATTTAAAAATAAAAAGACCTGCTTTTGAAAGGGGGGAAAGCTTCCCTCAGAAGGAGCAGTTATCTCCATTTGCATTGGAAAAATCATTTTTAAAAAATATTTTAAGTTGAGCTCATCACCTCCTACCACACACAATTGCTGGTTCTTCCAAAAGAGGTGTGGCTTAAAGACATTGGATACTAAACTGTATTTCCCCCCACACACTTTTATATGTAATATCAATTTGAATAAGAAACTGCACTTTTTTTGTCTTGGTATTTCCCTTATGTACAACTGAAACAGAAAAATTTAATTCCTACCTGACACAGACAATGTAAGGAAGAATTTACTGTTTGTGGACTGCTTTGAGATTCCAGAACGAAATACATAATCCAGTTGGTCTTCAACCCTAGAATAAAGGCAAACTTCACTGAAAGGATCTGCTTTCAGCAGATGCCTTCAAAATAAAATACTATACCATTATTTATATAGAAAGGTTTTATGTAAATGAAAAGGGGGGCCCCAACACTGGTTAGAAAGTTCTTTTCCCCAGAAAATTAAAAAATGTAATACTTCTGTTCTCACATATCTTTCATTCTGTAGGCAACTAAATCTATTCTTAAATTAGTAAATTACATGTATTCATCAAAGAGAACAGAGACCCTCAGGAAAATGATGCAATAATTTGCAATAGTAAATATATAAAACATCAAATTAATGATGAATTTCATAAAATAAATGATTAAATTTAATTAAAGATTAGCTCTTGGACAACTATATTTACTGGAGGGCAATAAAATTTCCAAAATTTAAGCTTATATTTGTAGATCAGCCTTTAACAAATCTTAACCGTTTATATTTTCATCAAGTCTATACTCAACTTGCTTCTTCTGACTCTAAAGGTAAACATAATTCTTAAAAATTAAAGGTTCAATCCCTAAATGTAAGAGGTTTATTGCTACTGTCACTCTTTTGATAGTATTTCCAGTCAGGAAAGAAAAAAGATGAAGAGATTTAATTAAACTGGAAGACGAACTAAGAATACTGAGTGGACACCTAGCTTACGGAGGAAGAAGAGACTGAACTCTTCAGAGAATTTAACGAAAAATTAAACAGATTAGAAAGTCTCGATTAATGCAAAAGAAAAAAAATCCTCATAAACCAAAAAAGGTTTCAGAGGGAAAAAAAAGCGCCCAAGATTAGACACTGGAAATAGGATCATAATGGAAAATGGAAAAGGACGGGGGGGACAGGAGCCATTAAACGGAAAGCGATGAAACAGGGTACCCAAGACAGCCAAAGATTAGGGAGGGAGGGCCTGCGAAGGTAAGGTGGGGCGCAGAATGAACTCCAGCGCAAACCCATGTAAAAGCAATCAGAAACTCTCAAAAGAGAACGAAGACGAAGTGCTGAAACGAGCAGAGAGCCAAGGAAGAAATTATCAGAGGCAAACTTGGTCGTGAGGGTAAGGAGAGTCGGGAAGAAGAGCCAAACTGGGGATGCACAGTGAGATGGAAGAAATTAAGGGAAGCAAAAGGATACAGTCCCTCAACAGGGAGACCAGCGGAGCGAAAGGGCACGTGGGAGGAGGGGATGAAAGAGCATAACCACGAAAGGGGGATAAAGAGAGGAGCGAGCCGGGAGGACCGAGCTGACCGCGAAGGGCAGGCGACGTCTGGGTACAGGAGTGAGGTTCAGGAAGAGCCGGCCGAGGGACACGCCGCGGGGGCAGCACGGAGCACCCGGAGAGCACGACTCCGCGGCTCCTCGCCACCCGGAGGGCACTCTGCACAGCCGTCCCCACCGACCTTCAGCGGGGCCGGGGCCGGGCTCCGACCCGGAGCAGCCGGGTGAAGGGCTGGAGCGGGCGAGCGGGGACAAGGAGAAAGAGGCCGCTTCCTGCCGGGCCCGTGGGAAAGAGGGAGGGGTCTTGGGTGTAGGGAGCCGAGGGAGACGGAGAGGACAGTTAGGCGCTTACCTTTCGCCCGGCTCGGCCTCCTCCACCGCCTGTCGGACGGAGGAGCTCGTTGTCCTGCTGGAGAAAGACGGCCCTACCCGGGTCAGCACCATCCCGCCCCGGGCCCCCTCACATCGCCATCGCAGCAACCGCAACCACCGCAGCGGAGGAGCCGGTTCGTCACCACCGCTCGGCTACTGGCCCGAAACGGCCAGCGAGCATGCGCAGTCGCCCCAGTCCCGAGGGAACCCCGGCCTGCCCGTGCTACCTGCGATCAACAGGTCTTCTGCCCCGCGGCCCCGCCCCCGGCCTTCTCTCACCTCCCCACTCCTCCCTGGCCCCTCCCCTCTCTTAGGCTAAGCCCCGCCCCTTTCAGGCACTGAGCCCCGCCCCTCCCCCGTTCCAAGCCTCCCAACCGCCGCTCTAGCTCCAGCGCCAACTGAGATTTCAAGAGATTTGTCCCCTCTGTTCGCCTCTCGCTCCCAAGTTCTCGCGAGAACGGGAGTTTTGCGTCAATTAGACGCGCGAGCCCGAGTAGAAGGATCGGGCTGGGTGTTTAAAGAAACAAGTTAAGAAGCTGCTTGTATGTTATGCTGAAGAGGAGGGTACCGGAGGAGGGCAAAACGACGGAGTGCTAAGACATCAGCTCTGCTTTTCACATTGTTCTTGATTCTTCTGTCTTCTTGACCTCTTGGCTGCAGTCCCGGATAAAGAGCCCAGTCGCTGCGCTGCTCACCTTGCGCAGTAGGGAAGGAAACTGCGGGAATTCCGCCCTGGCTCCTGACTGCTGCTTTTAGGGACTGCATTTTTGGAGAGATGTGGATGCTGCTATGGTTACCGCTAGGTTCCTGATGCCCCACAACGGCGGGAGGGAGGCGATGAAGTGGTCTTTAGCTTTGAAATTCTATTAAAAGAAGCCTATGATTTGGATAGCCCGTGAAGGATAATCCTTCAGTGATTTACTTCATCCCAGCTTCTGAATCTAATCCAGCAGAACCTTTTGTAGTGCATGAAGTTCAGTATATTACTAAAGCAAAGTTAATGGGAAAAAGGAGATTGTGGCTGTAGTGTGTGTTAAAAGTGAAGTAGGAGAATGGATAGTGTCGATGGTTGTACAACTATTAGTGTACTTAATGGCACTGAACTGTACTTACAAAGATGTTTAAAGTGGTACATTTTGTATGTGTGTTTTACCACAATAAAAATGAATTCAAAAGAAAAGGTTTGTGTACTTATTTGGGAATATAGCTCTTCCGTGACTTACGGCAGTTATGATCTTATAAATCCATCATAAATAGAAAATATCATAAATAGAAATGCGTGAAATAATCTAACCGACAGAGCATCACAGGCTAGGCTTCCTTAAATGTGCTCAGAATACTTACGTTAGCCTGCAGTTGGGCAAAATCACCTAACACAAAGCCTATTTTTTAAATAAAGTATTAACCATCTCTTGTAATTTCTTGAATACTGAAATTGAAAAACAGTGGTGAGTGTATTGGTTGTTTACTCTCAGGATTGCATGCTTGACTGGGAGCTGTGATTTGCTCCCTCTGCCCAGTATCATGACAGAATATCATACTGCATTTTGCTAACCTGAAAAAAGGCCAAAATTCAAAACACGAAGTTTGGTTTCCGCTGAATGCTTATCACTTTCTCACCATGGTAAAGACAGAAGTCTTAAGTCAAACCATCATAAGTAAGGGACCACCTATAAGGATGCCTTGCAGCCTAGGTCATTTGAGGGACAAGTTTTGAATATAATATAACCTCTGGCTTTTCTTCAGCTTAGTATGTATCTTTAACATGATTGTGAGTGCCTTGTTATCCTATGATAACCAGTGTATGAGCATTTGCATGAATGATCTGCTTTCCTGGCCCCTAATCTGTCTTTTTTTAAATAGCCAAATACCATTTTAATGACTTTCTCATAAGGACCTTTATTGTTTGTTTTATGATTTGAATTCATAGCCTCAAAACTGAAAGTCTTTTTATATTTAGTTCTGTCTCAGAAAAATACATGAAATATCCCATTATTTGCATTTCCACATCTACATCTTTCCTAAAATACACCCTGTGCCAAGATGTCTTCTCTGTTACGTGTTCTTTTTATTCAGATCACATTTTTAAATCATCTAGTGCCAGACAGTGTACTAATTTTGGAGGATACCAACATGAATAAAACAGAACTCGCGTGGAGTGTTTGCATAATTCTTTTATGATGTAATGTGTGTAGTGTAGAGATAGGTGCACAGGGAAACTACTGGAGCTCAGAGGAGCACTAATTCAACTTAGGTTGCAAGAGGTCATGAGTCAGGAAAGACTTCCAAGAGAAAATGATTCCAGAGAGTTAATAAAGTGGTAGATGGGGGGGGCAGGTAAAAAGGGAAAGGGGTTGCTTGAACAAAACTATGCAATAAGAAACTATCTTTGCACAGAACTAAAAGGACAATTTGATGCACAATTTAAGGATGTGAGTTAGAGAAGTACGCAAAGGTCAGACCGTGGTGAGCCTTTGAAGGATTTCAAGGAAGGATCAATTCAACTAGTATTTTTGATAACTTATTCAGGGTGTGTCAAGCAATGTGGTAATTACTACGATAAAATGAGGTTTAAGAGTCATTCCCAATACTAAGGGAATTTACAAATTGGTAGGGGAGACAGGCAACTCAAATGCCAATAAATTGTACTAGAGAGTTAAAATCGGGGTAGGGACCTGTTGTTTGGGAGCCCAGAAGAGCAGCATTTAACTAACCTGGAGATTTAGACAAGACTTCCTGGAAATTATTCATCAATAGAAGAATGTAAAATAATATCTTAAAGAAAATTAGAAAAATTATATCTCCTGACATTCAGGCTATTAGAGAATGCATTGATCTAATTGCCAGATTATCTGGGTTCAAGTTCTAGATTCTGCAGTATACTGTGTAACCTTGAAAGTCTCTTAACTTCTCTAGGTCTTGGTTTTCTCTCGATAAAAAGAGAATCAGACTATAGTGTCTAAGGTCCGTTAGAAACTTTATGATTCTAAATTACTTCCCATTTATCTCCCCAAGTTTTGAATCAGACTTCATGCTAATTTACATTTTTGTGTCACATTTAATAGCTAAGTCTTATATGTGTTATTTTCTATCAAAGTCATGACTACTCAAAGGATGCAAGGTTTGCATCCACTTTCTATCCTGTAGTGAGTTTACATAATTTAGCTTTGGCACAGAATGTTTTTGAATCTTTACTAAACTCTTCTAACTGGAGTATTCTCTTAAACTGAAGATCCCATCATCTCTCCCCTATGATTGCACAATATTGGCTCAGCTAAAGATTGAGACATGAGAAGAAATGAATATTGTAAATTTGGAAATAGCCTCATGGAAATAGGTCTATATCTGTCTGTTGCTAGATATTAATTCATTAAGCAAATAATGAATTTGCTTAAAATTTTCCTTCCTGTGATTTGTTATATTTAAAATATTCTTATGATCTTTATTTATTTTTAAAAGATTTTATTTATTTATATGACAGAGAGAGAGAGAGATTACAAGTAGGCAGAGAGGCAAGCAGAGAGAGAGAGACGAGGAAGCAGGCTCCCCACTGAGCAGAGAGCCCTATTCGGGCCTCGATCCCAGGACCCTGAGATCATAACCTGAGCCAAAGGCAGAGGCTTTAATCCACTGAGCCATCCAGGTGCCCTTCTTACGATCTTTAAAACATTCTTATAATTATATCCTTAATTTCAGTAGGTCACTACCAACTTCAAAATTGTTAATTAAAAAAAGATATAGTCAAAATTATTCCACTTTTTTCCAGAAATATGATTCTTTGGGCATTTTATACAAGGAATTCTGAATTCCTTTAAAATTTTTTTTGGGCGCCTGGCTGGCTCAGTGGGTTAAAGCCTCTGCTTTCGGCTCAGGTCATGATCTCAGTGTCCTGGGATCGAGGCCCGCATCGGGCTCTCTGCTCAGTGGGGAGCCTGCTTCCTCCTCTCCCTGTCTCTCTGCCTGCCTCTCTGCCTACTTGTAATCTCTCACTGTGTGTCAAATAAATAAATAAAATCTTTAAAAAAAATAATTTTTATTTTTTATGTTTGACAAGAATTGGAGTATTCTCTAATTAACTGGAGTATTATATTAATAAAATAATAACTTCCCTTCTGGGGCAGTCACTCTTGTCTCTGTGTATAGATTTAATTATTTGTAGCTTGAGTGAGTACCCATAGTACTCAAGGGTAAGTTTTTTAAAAGTTATATAATTTTAACAACAAATATGAGATAGGGCTAAACAAAGTTTCATTACAGTGCTTCCTTCTTGGGTTATTAACAGCTACAAACCAGAAAGGCTAATGTATTACTTCATAACTTAATGTTGTAACATTATTTCATGACTTAATAGCCATGGTCTTTCTAGAGGAACCACCATATAAAACTCAGTTACCAATTTTTTCTTCCTGTAATGTGATAGCAAACCATGAAAAAAAGTATTTTCTTCTTTTTTTTAAAACTTGTAACGTTGGTTGCTTATGAGAGGGAAACTTGAAGCCTGGCATGTTTGGTGAAGGGAAGAAAGAAGACTTTTTATTGTATATTCTTCTGAGTTTGAACCTCGTGAGTGCATTCAAGGAAAAAAATGTTCAGTCTATGTGAAATAGTTTCTAAAATGCTCATACAATAGTCTTTACTAATGATATTACAGAAAAAAACCTGATAGCTACATAACTGATTAAACTGCAAAAATTTCTTTATACAATGTGAAAGGAGCAGTCAAGCAGTGACTTTTGAGTTGCAACTTGGATCATCTGGATTTCCCAGGCAGAACGTCTGCTTGGATCATTCAGAGAGAATCTGTCAGACAGCAGACATTCCTCCCACCACCATCCCACTGAATCATTCCTGTGAAGTATAATTATCTAGTATCAAGTAATAGTAATGAAATTATTTCTGCATTATTCTCTTATATGCTTGAAGCTTGTTTTTTTTAAATATTTATACTAGTTACCATTTGATCTGTGATAGCAAACATATTAGGGCAAAAATCTATTCTTCCGATGACTCAGGCATTCTTACCTTGAATTCTGATCTTTAAGCCAACTCCACTCAAATAGCTTCTGCTTCATATCAGACCTCATCACGTATCAGACCTTATCACATACTACTGACTCCTCTTACTCAACATATCTCAAAACTAGACTCATCCTGTTCCCCTTTCCCCAATCACACACGGCTCCATTGCTCTCTCAACCTTCTAGTTTCTAATTACTCTCCTCCCCCCACATTTACCTAAGCTGAGAACCTCACAGCCATACTAGTAACTTATGAATTGAGCACATAGTCAAAAACTCAAAATCTTTCTAATTATCTATTACCTTATACATTTGCATAACTTCCTTCTCTAGCTTCTTGATATGTAAGATGGGTATCATAATAAAAAGTCGCTTCATAAGGATATTGTGATATTGATTATTAAAAAGATATTTTGCCAAAAAAAAATTTTTTTAGTACCCATTTCTGATTGTTCCTGTCACTGACAGGGGTAATGAGAAGTAGATAGATCAACATATCAATTGACCTTTAACAAGAAGCGTCCATAATCAGTGCTCACGTCCCTCTCAACAAACAAGACATACAACTCTAATCTTCTGTGTCAGTCTCCATGGAGAATGCAAAATTAACTTCACATATTTTTAAATTTCTTCAGCAGAAAAACTTCCTTTCGCTTCTTATATTTTACATTGGAAATATTGGTGGGGATTCAGCAGAACGGGGAAAAAGCTATAATAAGTCATTTTTCTATACTAAAGTTATCATTATGCTTTATTTCTTTCATGGTCAACTACCAAATATATTTATCCTTCAATTTATTTGAAATACGTAGCAGTTGCCAAATTTATCATGGGTACAGGAAAGGAAAGCTTTGTATTAGGAAATACAAATCTCATTGATTATTTCTATTATGTTTTAAAAGAGACTTAAACCACTTATCCCCCCCTCCGCCCCAATTTCTCTAGAAACAAATGCAACCTAAAGTGATCTGAGAGCTGCATAAATAGTTACCTTCCAGGTGATTTCTTTTTGCAGAAACTTTTTGAAGAGTATCTATGCCCATGGGCCTACTTTACTCTCCATCTGGACTTGAGGTTTTCTTTGTGAGAAAAATTTGAATTACAAATTTAATTTACTTTATAGATATAAGACATTATGGTTACTATTTTAAAAAGATTTTATTGGGGTGCCTGGGTGGCTCAGTCGGTTAAGCGTCTGCCTTGGGCTTGGGTCATGATCCCAGTGTCCTGGCATCGAGTGCGCCAGGCTCCCTGCTCCGTGGGAGGCCTGCTTCTCCTCCCTCTCTCCCTGTCTGTGTTCCCTCTCTAGCTGTGTCGCTATCAAATAAATAAATAAAATATTAAAAATAAAATAAAAACAAAAAATATTTTATTTATTTGAGAGAGAGAGAGAGACCTCTCTCAGGACCCTGAGATCATGACCTGAGCCAAAGGCAGATGCTTAACAAACTAACCCACCCAAGAGCTCCTAAAGCAATTTGGTTATTATTTTTTCTTGAATGAACTTTGATAGTTTGTGTCTTTCAGGGAAAATTTGTTCACTTCACTAAGTCATCAAATTATGGGCATAACTTTTTTATAATATTCCCTTATTATCCCTTTAGACAAATGTAGAGCCTTTAGTGATGTCATCTATCATTCTAAATACTGTTATAATTATGTCTTCTCTTTGTCCCAATCAGTCCGGCTTGAAGGTAGTCAATTTTATTAATTTTTATCAAGAATCAGCTTTGTTTTCATTGATATTATTCTTGTTCTTGTGTTTTCTACTTCATTAATTTCCACTCTGATCTTTATTATTTCCTTTCTTCTGTTTGCTTCAGGTTTTGTTGTTCTCGTTTTAGTTTCTTAACTGAGGGTGTTGATTGACACCTTTGTTCTTTTCTATACAGGTGTTAGTAGTATGCTTTAAAATTTTTTTTCCCTAAATATTGTCTTAGGCAAATCCTGCCAGTCTTGGTTTGTTTGTTTTCATTTTCATTCTGTTCAAAATACTGTCTAATTTCCAGTTTTATTCCATCATTACCCCATGGGATATTTAAAAGTATGGTATTTGGTTTTAAAATATTTGAGTATTTTAGAGATATTTCTCTTATTGATTTATAATTTTATTTCATTGTGGTCAGAGAATATATTTTGTATGACTTAAATCCTTTTAAATTTGTTGGTGTTTTTTAAATGGCCCAGAATACAGGCTATTTTCATAAATATTCTGTGCACATTTGAAAAGAATGGGTATTCTGCTGTTATTGAGTGAAGTATTCTGGAAATATCATTTATGTAAAGTTGATTGATAGTATTGTTGAAGTCTTCTGTATCTTTATTGGTTATATCTGTTCTATCAGTTATTGAGAGTTGAGTGTTGAAATTTCTAATTATAATTGTGGATTTGATGTTTTTGCCTGTGGTTTTGACCATTATCATGTATTTTGAGTCCTTTTAATAAGTGTATATATGTTTGGGATCATTAGGTCTTCTCAAAAAATTTTCCCTTTATCAATATGAAATGGCCCTTATTATACCCTTATTATCACCTCCTGGTGATTTTGTTGTTGTTGTTGTTTTGCTCTAAAATCTACTGTCTCATATTAATACCACCATTCCAATTTTGTTTAACTCATGTTATCATGGTATATCACTTTTTATCATTTTATTTTTAACCTATATATGTCTTTATATTTAAAGTGGGTTTCTTAAAGGTACGTATCATATAGATGGGTCTTACTTTGTTAATCCAAACTACCTTTTCATTGGTATGTTTAGACTATTTGCATGTAGTGTAATAATTGACGTGGTTGGGTTTAAATCTACTGTCTTACTCTTTTATTGGTGCCATCTATTCTTTCTTTAAAAAAATTAACATATAATGTACTGTTTGTTTCAGGGGTACAAGTCTGTGATTGTGCCAGCTATTCTTTATCCCTTTTTTCTTTTTTTTTGGTCTTATTTTGTATTATTTTTTTAAATTACATTTTATTTTCTTTGTTGGCTTATTATCTACTGCTCTTTGTTGGCTTATTATCTACTGCTCTTTGTTATGGTATTTTAGAATATACTTTAAGGGTGATCATTATACATTTTTAACTTATTACTTTCTCTTTTCAAATGATACTATACCACTTTGTATGTAGTATAAAACCTTTGCAACAGCATAACTCCATTCCCCCTCCCAGGTTTTGAGTCACTGTCATGTACATTTACATGTACTTCTACATGTTTTACAAACTTTAACAGTGTATTATTTTTGCTTTAGACAGCCAATTACTTTTTTAAATTTAAATAACTAGAGAAATTCTTTTGTACTTACCCACAGAGTTGTAATTTCTAGTAGTCTTCATGTTTTTGTGTTGATTTAGATTTTATTTGGTATCTTTCCTGGTTCTCCTTCCAACATTTCTTTTAGTGCAGGTATTCTGGTCATGAATACTTTCTGCTTTTGTATGTCTGAAAACGTCTTCACTTTATTTTTTCATAGGGTATAGAATTCTAGATTGACATTTTTCCTTTTAATGTTTTAAGGTGCTGCTCTATTGTCTTCTCACTTGCATTGTTTCCAACAAGAAATCTGCAGTTATCCTTATCGTTGTTCCTGGTTGTGTAATATGCTTCCCCCACCCCCATCTTTTCTTCATGCCCGGTTTTAAGCAATTTGATCATGATGTGTCCTGATGTAATTTTCTTCATGATATTAGTACTTGAGGTTTGTTGTGTTCATGGATCTATGAGTTTACACTTTTCATAAAGTTTTTGAATACTTTTGGGAGACAGAGAATCTTAAGCAGGCTCATGCCCAGCATGGAGCCTGACTTGGGGCTTGCTCTCACAATCCTGAGATCATGATCTGAGCCAAACTCAAGAGTCAGATGCTCAACTGACTGAGCCATCCAGGCACCCCAGTCTGCTCATTTATTTATAAATCTTCAGTTTGGAATCTGATTTATTTTTTCTAGGTATAGTGACTGAATTTATGGAACAATCACAAATGCTTCCTACGTACTATTCTGGCATAGAAAGATATTCATGTTACATTGAGTTTTTTTGGTATGTATGTTAGTATAAGAGGTTCCTTTAATTTGGAGAACATGTTTTGCTCTTCTTTCTATCTGTGCATAGTGCTTGTACAAAGCAGACTTCAATAAATACACTTTATATTTATGCTTTCACATACTTCATCTAATTTAATGAAACAATTCATGAAGAATGAATGGTAAGATAGTATTTAATTTAGAATTCTGGGCCTCTGAGAAAAAAATTTCAAATGAACTCTCTTATCTTTTTTTAATCCTTAAAGAGTTAATCTATTATTTTTAAACTTGCTAGACACAGTACAATAATAGGCTAATAAAATTAGTCCTGCTTGAGATCAGCTAATGAATCCTTTGTAAACAAATTAATAGTCTATCTTTCTTACATGGAGGGAAAGTATAAAATTCAACATTTGATGATTTTTTATTTAATTAATTTATATTTTGTAGAGATTTTATTTACTTAAGAGAGAGAGAGAGTGAAAAAGAGAGAGAGCGTGGGCAGGGGGAGAGGCAGAGGGAGAAGCACACTCCCCACTGAGTAGGGAGACAGACACAGGACTTGATCCTGGAACTCTGGGATTATGACCTGAACTGAAGGCAGATGCTTAACTGACTGAGCCACCCAGGCACCCCTGATTTTTAATTTCAAATGAAGATATTATTTATCTCATCATCTCATATCTACAAGACAATAACAGTGTTTTAACATTCCTGAACTGATATGTTCAAGTCTCTTGACTACAGTAATTTCTCTAAAACTGTATTTCACTAGAGGAGAGGCAAGATGGCAGAAGAGTAGGAGACCTCATTTCATCTGGTCCCTTGAATTTAGCTAGATAACTATCAAATCATTCTGAACACCTACGATTTCAACCCAAGATGTGAGAAAAGAATTGTTGGAATTTTACAAATAAAAAAGCAACCGTTTTTTGCAAGGCAGGAGGTGCAGAGAAGTGAATCAGAGGGGATACATCAAAAGGTAAATGATGGGGGGAGTGAGTCTCCATAAGCTGGCTTCTGAAAAGTGGTATATTACCAGAGCTCAAAATCGGAACCATTAGAAGTCTGCTCCAGTGAGAGATGTCCCTGCTTGAAAGGTGCTCAGGTGACAAAAAAGAACAGAATCCTAAGTGGGACAGTGTAGCCTCAGGAACCCAGTGGTCCTAGAAAGAACAGGGGTGCCTGAGCCATCAGAGTTCTCAAGCATTGGAGCAGAGAAACTGGTTACAGTCAGCAAGCCCAGGAGGGGGCTCTCAGCTTGGTTTGCCATAAAATGCAAAAGGCAGCACAATTGGGTGACCCTCTCTGTGCGGGGGCCTGCAAAGGGCAGAAATGCAGCAATGCTCTGCCTTTTTCCAGGAGGATTTGTGCGGGTGTGCACCACAGGAGTCTGCAGAGTTTGACATGTAAAAGTGAAGACTGCTTATCCCTGAGGGTTTAATGAAGAGAGGGGGCCAGGATCATTCAGCTCTGTGGCTGGAGTTCAGGGCATGGCCATTTTTATTTTCACCCTCTAAAGAGGTGCAGAAAGCCATCAGGGAAAAAAAGCTACTTAAAGTATCCAGGAGCAACTTACACTGAGCCCAGCCCCTGGCAAGGGGTGGTGCAACTTCACCCAGGCAAAGACACCTGAGAATCAGCACAGCAGGCCTTTTCCCAGAAGACCAGCTAGAGAACATCAGGTGAATACCCAGTTTATGGAGCACACAGGACGGCAAAACTCCAGTACTAGGAGGAAATAGTATATAGAATTTGAGGTTTCTTTTTCTCATGATTCATTTATCTTTCAGTTTTAAATTTTCCTTTTCTTTTTCCTTTTCAACTAGTTTCTTATTTTATCAGCTCTTTGCTTTTAAGTTTTTTTTAAACTTTCATTTTTACATTTACATTTTATAGATATATTCTTCAGTTTGGGCTTCCTTTCACTGTGTTCAATTTTATATATGTGTGTGTGTGTGTGTGTGTGTGTGTGTGTGTGTGTGTGTGTTTGCTTTCTTTACAATTTTGGGATTTAGTGTCTTCTAACAAACAGAACAAAATACACCAAAGACAAGTGGATCACCCTGTTTTGTCCAGCAGGGAGATTATATTCTCTCTCCCTTCCCCCTTTTTCTTCTTTTTCTTTTCTTTTTTGGTTTCTGATCTCTTTGGATTTGTCTAAAGTGTATTTCACTTGGGTCATGGTTGGTATTTTTGATTTTGTTCTCTTGTTCATCCATTCTTTGGGTAAAATGACTAGAAGGAGGAAGTCACAACAAAAGAAAGAACTAGAGATAATATTCTCTGCCACAGATTTAATTGATATGGGTATAAGTAAAATGTCAGAGCTGGAATTCAGGATAACAATTATAAAGTTATTAGCTGGGCTTGGAAAAAGCATGGAAGACACTAGAGAATCTATTAGTGCAGAAATAAAATCTAATCAAGCCAAAATAAAAAATGCTTTAACTGAGATGCAGTCTAAATTGGATGCTCTAACAGATAGGGTAAATGAGGCAGAAGAGTCAGTAACACAGAAGACAAGTTGATGGAAAGGAAGGAAGTTGAGGAAAAAGAGAGCAAAATAACTAATGGACCATGAGGGAAGGCTTTAAGAAAGCAGCGATCCCATAAAGTGAAACAAGACTAGAATTATTGGCGTTCCAGAGGAAGAGGAGAGAGAGGGCCAAAAGGTATATATGAGCACATCATAGCTGAGAACTTCCCTAATCTGGGGAAGGAAACAGGCATTCAACTCCAAGAGGTAGAGAGAACCGCCCTCAAAATCAATAAAAATAGATCAACACCCCAACAAATAATAGCAAAGTTTGCAAATTTCTGAGATAAAGAGAAAATTCTGAAAGCAGCTCAAGACAAGAGGTTCTTAAAAACATTAGGCTGACAGCGGATCTATCCACAGAGACCTGGCAGGCCAGAAAGGGCTGGTATGATATATTCTGGGTGCTAAATGAGAAACACATGCAGCCAAGAATACTTTATCCAGCAAGGCTATCATTCAGAATGAAAGGAAAGATAAAAAGCTTCCAGGACAAACAGAAACTAAAAGAATCTCTGATCACTAAACCAGCCCTTCAAGAAATATTAAAAGGGATCCTGTAAGTGAAGAGAGAGTCCAAAGTAACATAGACCAGAAAGAAACAGAAACAATCTACAGAAACAGGGACTTTACAGGTAATACAATAGCACTAAATTAATATCTTTCAATAGTTACTCTGAATAGAAATGGGCTAAATCCTCCAATCAAAAGATATGGGGTATCACATTGGATAAAAAAGCAAGAACCATCGATATACTATCTGTAAGAGACTCATTTTAAATCTAAAGTCACCTCCAGATTAAAAGTGAGAACCATTTATCATGCTAATGGACATTTAAAAAAGCTGGGGTAGCAGTCCTCATATCAGACAAATTAGATTTTATTTTATTTTTAAAAATATTTTTTAAAGATTTATTTGTTTGTTTGTTTGTTTGACACAGAGAGAGAGCATGCAAGCAAGCACAGTGGCAGGCAGAGGGAAAAGGAGAAGCAAGCTCCCTGCTGAGCAGAGAGCATGACATGGGGCTCAATCCCAGGACCCTGGTACCATGACCCGAGCCGAAGACAGCTGCTTAACAGACTGAGCCACACAGGTGCCCCGACAAATTAGATTTTAAACCAATGACTGTAGTAAGGGATGAAGAAGGACACTATATCATACCTAGGGTGTCTATCCAAAAAGAAGATCCAACAGTTATAAATATTTATGCTCCTAACTTGGGAGCAGCCAAGTATATAAACCAACTAAAACAAAAGTAAAGAAACATATTGATTATAATACAACAATCGTAGGGGACTTTAACACCCCCTCACTGCAATGGACAGATCATCTAAGCAGAAGATCAACAAGGAAACAAGGACTTTGAATGACACACTGGATCAGATGGACTTCACAGATATGTACAGTGCATTTCATCCTAAAGCAACAAAATACACATTCTTCTCAAGTGCACATGGAATATTCTCCAAAATAGATCACATCCTGGGTCACAAATCAGTTCTCAATTGGTACCAAAATATTGGGATTATACTCTGCATATTTTCAGACTGCAAAACTTTGAAACTTGAACTCAATCACAAGAGGACATTTGGAAGGAACTCAAACACTTGGAAGTTAAAGAGCATCCTACTAAAGAATGATTGGTTCAACCAGGAAATTAAAGAATTAAAAAAATTCATGGAAACAAGTGAAAATGAAACAGAACTGTTCAAAACCTTTGGGATACAGCAAAGAGAGTCCTAAGAGTGTAGTACACAGCAATACATTCCTTTCTCAAAAAATTAGAAAAGTCTTGAATACACAAGCTAACCTTAGACCTAAAGGAGCTGGAGAAAGAACAGAAAATAAAACCCAAACCAAGGGGGAGAAGAAAAATAATAAAAATTGAGGAGAAATCAATGAAATCAAAACCAAAAGAACAGTAGAACAAAGCAATGAAATAGAAGACGGTTCTTTGAAAGAATTAATAAGATCGAAAAATCCCTGGCCAGACTTATCAAAAAGAAAAGAGAAAAGACCCAAATTAATAAAATCATGAATGAAGAGGAGGGATCACAACCAACACCAAGGAAATACAAACAATTTTAAGAACAGATTATGGGCAACTCTGTGCCAACAAATTAGACAATCCGGAAGAAATGGATGCATTCCTAGAAATGTATAAACTACCAAAACTGAAACAAGAAGAAATAGAAAACCTTAACAGACCCATAACCAGCAAGGAAATTGAAGCAGTAATCAAAAATCTCCCAACAAACTAGACTCCAGGGCCATATGGCTTCTCAGGGTACCAAACATTTAAAGAAGAACTAATACCTATTCTTCTGAAGGTGTTTCAAAAAATATAAAGGGGAGGAAAACACGAAACCCATCCTATGAGGCCAGCATTACCTTGATCCCAAAACCAGAGACCCCACCAAAAAGGAGAATTACAGACCAATATCCCTGAAGAACATGGATGCCAAAATTCTCACCAACATACTAGCCAAGAGGATCCAACCATACATGAAAAGGATTATTCACCACAACCAAGTGGGATTTATTTCTGGGCTGCAATTGTGGTTCAACATTCACAAACCAATCAATGTGATTTATTACATTAATAAAGGAAAGGAAAAGGTCCACATGTTCCTCTCAATTAAAGCAAATTGACAAAATACAGCATCCTTTCTTGATTAAAACTCTCCAGTGTAGGGATAGAGGGAACATACCACAATCATATCATAAAAGCCATCTACAAAAAGCCCACAGCAAATATCATTCTCAGTGGGGAAAACAGAGCTTTTCCCCTAACGTCAGGAACACAACAGGGATGCCTACTCTCACCACTGTTGCTCAACATAGTACTAGAAGTCCTAATCTCAGCAGTCAGACAACAAAAGGAAATGAAAGGAATTCAGATCAGCAAAAGAAGTCAAACCCTTACTCTTTGCAGATGACATGTGGAGAACCCAAAAGATTCCACCCCAAAACTGCTAGAACTCATACAGGAATTCAGCAACATGGCAGGATAAAAAAATCAATGCACATAAATCAGCTGCATTTCTATACACCAACAATGAGACATAAAAAAGAGAAATTGAGGAATCAATCCCATTCACAATTGCACCAAAACCCATAGGATATTTAGGAATTAACCTAACCAAAGAGGTAAAGGATCTGTAGCCTAAGAACTACAGAACATTTATGAAAGAAATTGAGGAAGACATGAAGAGATGGAAAAACATTCCATGCTAATGGACTGGAAGAATAAATATTGTTAAACAGTCTATGCTACCCAGAGCAATGTACACATTCAATACATTTCCTATCACAATACCATTGACATTTTTCACAGAGCTGGAACAAATAATCCTAAAATTTGTATGGAACCAGAAAACACCTGGAATAGTTAGATGAATGGTGAAAATGAAAACCAAAGCTGGGGGCCTCACAATGCCAGACTTCAAGCTCTATTACAAAGCTATAGTCATCAAAAGAGCTTCGTAGTGGCACAAAAACAGACACATAGATCATTGGAACAGAATAGAGACCCCAGAAATGGACCATCAACTCTACGGTCAACTAATCTTCGACAAAGCAGAAAAGAATATCCAAAAGAAAAAGGACATTCTCTTCAATAAATGGTGTTGGGAAAATTAGACAGCCACGTGGAGTAGAATGAAACTGGACCATTTTCTTACACCATACACAAAGATAAATTCACAATGGATGAAAGACCTAAATGTGAGACAAATCCATCTAACTCCTAGAGGAGAACATAGGCAGCAACCTCTTTGACCTCGGCTGTAGCAACTTCTTGCTAGACACATCTCTGGGTGTTATATGCAACTGATAAATTATTGAACACTACATCTGAAACTAATGATGTACTATATGTTGGCTAACTGAATTTAAATTAAAAAAAGAGAAAAAAGGAAATAAAACTGTATTTCATTTCACTGATAACAACAAGGCCCCAAATGGCCCTCCTTCTTTTCGTCTTCCTTCTCTAAAGGCAAGGGAAACAAAAGCAAAAATGAACTATTGGGACTTGATCAAGATAAAAAACTTCTGTACAGCAAAGGAAACAACAAAACTATAAGGCAATCTATGGAATGGGAGAAGATATTTGCATTTTGCAAATGATATATCAGATAAAAGGTTAGTATCCAAGATCTATAAAGAACTTATCAAACTCAACACCCCAAAACCAAATAATTCAGTTAAGAAATGGGAAGAAGATATGAACAGACATTTCTCCAAAGAAGACATACAAATGGCCAACAGATACATGAAAAGTGCTCCACATAACTTGGCATCAGGGAAATACGAATCAAAACCACAATGAGATATCAACTCACAGCAGTCAGAATGGCTAAAATTAACAAGACAGGAAACAACAAATGTTGGGGAGGATGCAGAGAAAAGGGAACTGTCTTACAGTGTTGGTGGAAATGCAAGCTGGTAGAGCCACTCTGGAAAACAGTATGGAAGTTCCTCAAGAAGTTAAAAATAGAGCTACCCTATGACCCAGCAATTGGACTACTAGATATTTACTCCAAAGATACAAATGTAGTGATCTAAAGGAGCACCTGTACCCCAATGTTTATAGCAGGAATGTGCACAATATCCAAACTGTGGAAAGAGCCAAGATGTCCATTGACAGATGAATGGATAAAGAAGATGTGGTTCATATATACAATGGAATATTACTCAGCCATCAGAAAGGATAAATACTTACCATTTACATCAATGTGGTTAGAACTAGAGGGTATTATACTGAGTGAAATAAGTCAATCAGAGAAAGGCAATTATCATATGGTTTCACTCATAAGTAGAATATAAGAAACAGGGCAGAGGTCTGTAGGGGAAGGGAGGGAAAACTGAATGGGAAGTCAACAGAGAGGGAGAAAAGTCATGAAAGACTCTTAACTATAGGAAACAAACAGGGTTGCTCCAGGGGGGCTGGGGGATGGGGTAACTGGGTGATGGGCATTAAGGAGGGCACATGATGTTATGAGCACTGGGTGTTATATGCAACTGATAAATTATTGAACACTACATCTGAAACTAATGATGTACTATATATTGGCTATTTGAATTAAAATTTAAAAAAGAAAAAAAAAGAAGGGAAAAAAAACTGTATTTCATTTCACTGATAATAACAAGGCCCAAAATTAGCCCTCCTCCTTTTTGTCTTCCTTCTCTTACTCCCCCTTTTTCTTCTCCTTCTTCTTCTTCCTCTTCTTTTAGCTTACTCTAAATCTCTTCTGCTTCAGTTTATGCTCCTTCAAACCATCCTCCCCCTTCTGAGTGATTTTCCTAAAATGCAAATTTTATTATGTTATCATGTTTATGATTAAAATTCTTTGGTAACTATCCAGGGTTAAGTGCAGATTTCTTAGCACGGTTTATAAACTCTGCATCTGGGATGAGAATAATACTGGCAGAAAGAGCAAAAGGGGGCACCTGGGTGGCTCAGTGGGTTAAAGCCTCTGCCTTCGGCTCAGGTCATGATCTCAGGGTCCTGGGATCGAGGCCCGCATCGGGCTCCTTGCTCGGCAGGGAGCCTGCTTCCTCATCTCTCTCTGCCTCTCTGCCTCCTTGTGATCTCTCTCTCTCTCTGTGTCAAATAAATAAATAAAATCTTAAAAAAAAAAAAAGAAAAGAAAGAAAGAGCAAAAAGGGCAGGTGAAGCAAATGGAATGAGGAAGAGTGTTTAACTAAGGTGGCTTGGGCCAGTTATTCCAGAGAACTACTATTTGTTATCCAGGAGAGATCAAGGTTTATCCCTTCCCCTACGTTCATCTGTTTTGTTTCTTAAATTCTATATGAGTGGGTGCCTGGGTGGCTCAGTGGGTTAAAGCCTCTGCTTTCGGCTCAGGTCATGATCTCAGGGTCCTGGGATCGAGGCCCGCATCGGGCTCTCTGCTCAGCAGGGAGCCTGCTTCCCCCTCTCTCTCTGCCTGCCTCTCTGCCTCCTTGTGATCTCTCTCCTGCTGTGAAATAAATAAATAAAATCTTTAAAAAAAATTCTATATGAGTGAAATCATATAGTATTTGTCTTTGACTAAATTCATTTAGCATAATACTCTCTACCTCCATCCATGTCATTGCAAATGGTGGGATTTCATTCTTTTTTATGACTAACATTCCATTGTGTGTGTCTATTAGGTGCTCTTTTGATTTCTATTTGAATTTTCTCCTTTGACCCATAAATGCTATGTGTTACATGTCTAGCCACCTATATTAAATTTTCCTTCCATTTCATGAGAGTAAAAATTCCTTAGTGGGGGTTGATTTTTTTCTTTTAATGTATTTTTAAATTTAATTTGCCATAATTTTATTTAACATTTGTTTCCATCTATATTCATAAATATATTATGTTTAATTTCTTTTCCTTTTTGTATCTTCCTTTTCCCTTTATGCCCCTTCACTCCTTTTCTTTGCACATTTCACCTATTGGTATCAGGTTTTTACTAAATTTGTAAAATAAATTGGAAACTTTGTTATTGTTTTTATATTGCATGGAATTTTTAAAGGGATTTATTGTTAGAAATCATGTGGCCCTGAGTCTCTTTATATTTTCTGAGAAAAAAAATTACTTAAGATAGGCTTTTACCTCACACATATTCTTTTCTATTCTTTTTGGTTATGCCTGTGAGCTTAGACACAAAGTCAGAGCACAAGGTTACCTGAGTCAGAGCACAAGGTTACACAAGGTTACCAGGGCACAAGGTTACCTATAGTCAAAGAAAGGATAATGGTCAGAAATTCTGCTTAGGTAATGATCTGTTTTTATAAACACATTTCTATGTAAAATACATCAAACATATATAAAAATATAGAGAGAAGTATAAAGAAGAACACCTAAGTCCTTACTACCCATCTTTTCAAATATGTTCACTTTGTCTTTTGTTTTGTCCTTTGTGATTTTCAGTGGGATCACTGCTTTTGAAACTGAATCTTGACGCTGTTTATGTTAGGAATTGTAGCCATTTTTTTAAAAGATTTTATTTATTTATTTGACAGAGGGAGAGAGAGAGAGAGAGAGAGAGAGAGATCACAAGGAGGCAGAGAGGCAGGCAGAGAGAGAGGGGGANAGAGAGAGAGAGGGGGAAGCAGGCTCCTCGCTGAGCAGGGAGCCCGATGCGGGCCTCGATCCCAGGACCCTGAGATCATGACCTGAGCCGAAAGCAGAGGCTTTAACCCACTGAGCCACCCAGGTGCCCTGTAGCCATGTTTTAATAGAGTTATTTCTCATTGTCATAGAACATTTACTTTGAAAATTTCATCATCTTGTGACTTTTTAAAAATATAAATGGTAAAATTTTTATATCAAGTTATATATAATACAAACTGATTATAAGATAATACAGGCTGCATGCTAGTTACCTTAGTTTTACTTAATTAGTTACTATATAGACAATATAATATACTTATAATAATTCTGACTCTTAAAAATAAACAAACTAAACTTTGACTT
The DNA here is from genome assembly GCA_002007465.1 of Ailurus styani. NCBI lineage: Eukaryota > Metazoa > Chordata > Mammalia > Carnivora > Ailuridae > Ailurus > Ailurus styani. The sequence goes on along the minus strand of LNAC01000090.1, from coordinate 1,166,451 downwards.
AGTTTGGCTCAGCTGTGGACCTCTGGGCAAATTATTGTCCTAAGTTTCTTTCTCTTTGAAATGGTGAATAATGGCTATTGTATGGACTTACGGTGAGCTTTGTTGTGAGCAAAATCATGTAAGGTGCTTGGTTGGCTCAGCACCAACTGCATAGTAAGCATTCAATACAAAATTGACTCATTTGATTTCAGCAGAGTTTTTTCCTAAAGAAGATTAAATTCCTATTTATATCCTTGAATTTAGGAAATGAAATACTTCTTATGGTGTTTCATGAATTAAGAGTGTCCTCAGCACCCAAGTAGAGAAGAACTGATTATATTTGCTCCCATGAAAAAGGAGGTGCCCAACTTGCTGTGTCTCCTCAAAGCCTCACCCACCCTCCACCCCTCCAGGCTCTCTTTTGAATCAAGTATATCCCTGGCTGGAGGGAGGAATGGCACAGAAGCTACATCACTTGGCACTGTCACACCACAGGCTGCTCTACAGAAAACATACCCACTGGCCTAGACTTTACTTTTAGTGGAAAGAAGGGCATATGCTCCCAGTGCTGTTTTTCTTCCAGGTGGAGGAGGAACTTCTCAGTCTGGGGTCACGTTTAATCATCATAGACCCACACTTCCAATTTCCCACTTCCACACTCCCTAAGTTAGGATGCTGCTCTATGCTTTGCAACAGCTCACAGTCTCATCAAAATTGACAGGAACAAAGTTTTATTGACCTTTTATAACAAACAGACAATGTTGTTTAAAAGAAACCAAAACATGATTCTGGTGACAGCGCATGCTTTGGTCTGTTAGCCTCAGTGGTTGTGCGCTAAGGAAGCCATGATGGTAAACTTTCCGGGGCGTTCAGCCTTCAGCAGCAGTACTTAGGGAGATTACTGGTTTGCTGAAATATGAATATAAAACACCTGACTCATCAAATGATTTCCTAGAATAGTTAGCTGGGTGGAGGCTCGCCAAGTTAATAACTAAACCCAACCCACGAGTCTATTGGCAAGGGACATATTTATGCTTAATGATTCCGTATCCACCCAGAAAGATAAAGAGGCCTTGATATCCTGCTCAGTTGACTGGGAAGAGGAACATGACTCATTAGTACTAACCAGTCTTTTGGAGACTGTACCACAACAACCCAGAGGCAGGTGATGCGTCAAGAAATAGAACTTGTAAAAGAGAGAAAATCTTGTGCAAGCGGAACACAGGGCAGAGCAAATAATCTTTGCATTATGAACATGGGAGTCAAGATTCACGCTAATTTAGTAAAAGAAAAATTAAACACCTCTGCTGTAGAACATTTGTATCTAACTATATTGTTACATGATCTAAGGTATGTAAAGCATCTAGCCCAGTAATCTGGCTGGCATTTAGTGTTATTCAATATTTGTTTCTTCCCTTCATCTCTGACCTTTGCTTTTTATTTTTTAATTATTTTAAATATTTTTTTAGATATTATTTATTTGTCAGAGAGAGAGACACACAGCACAAGCAGGGGGAGCAGCAGGCAGAGGGAGAAGCAGGCTCCTGGCCAAGCAGGGAGCCCGATGTGGGGCTCAATCCTAGGACCCCAGGATCATGACCCAAGCCAAAGGCAGGCACTTAACCGACTGAGTTACCTAGGCACACCTATTTTTACTTTTCTAAGAGAAAGGGTACTTCGAGAGGGTACTTCTATATATTTTCATGTTAGTTCTATTTCTAAGGTATTGGTGTTTAAAGTCTAGCTCTCTCTGTTAGTTTTACTATTAACAATAATTAAAGATGACAGCAAATTTAGTCATCTGTATCAAATTTCTGCCATATGGTTCAGAAACCATATGGGGTAACATTTTGGAATGAAGACTGTTACCTCACTTGGTGTGCTTACTATGATTTTGCCTAAAAAAATCCTGGTACATATAGCCAGAACATGAATTTTAAAATATCACTGGAAACCCCATATAGTTACTCATTTTTTAATGCTAAACTACCAGATTTGACATTTTAAATTTGGAACCAATCTTTTTAGTTCTTTCCCTGAAAAAATAAATGATGCTTTGAAATATTAGCAAATTTCAGCTCTTCCACAATAAATTATTCTGCAGGCTTAGAAAAATGATTCCACAAGACCATTAAAAGTCAATGCATTTTGAATCAGGGTGACAAACACCCTCACACATAAAACCAAGTGTATATAAGGAATGAACAATCTAAAATATTTGAGTACCACCCAGTCACCTAGTTCATGTTTACTTAATGTGTGCAGGTAGTGGATCTATATATTTAGGACTTCATTAAACTTAAATGTATAAAATAACCTCAAAATAATTTTTCTCAATAACATTTAATTATACATCTCTCACTTAATGATGTTTTACCAAAGTTTATCTTTTCTAGAATATACTGATATTACTATCAGTAAAAATAATCACAAGGTTTTGCCTGACTGAGTATATATAGCATTTTGATAGGTTGGATTTTATCTCTTTCAAGAATCTACTTTCCTATTTCAATTCCCTCCCTTCCCCCACACCCCTCTGCTCCAACACACACCCTTCTGGGCAAGTTTCACTTCGATGGATATAGCTTTGTTGTTGGGCCAGTCTGTCTACAGGACAGGATGTAACTTGTAAGGAGGACTGGTGTGCCAGGAGGACTGAGGCTACTAAGCTGAGGGGCAAGCCTACCTCTTCTTTTTGCTTTTCTACCCAGTATATGCAGAAGTAGGCCACTGGTAACTCAACAGTAGGAGGAGTTGTGACTGATATTCAGCTCTTCCTAAGGAAGAGGGAAGAGTGCAGGATGCAGGATAATTGAAGGGCAGGAGGTACTCCCAAAAGGAAGAAAAAAGAGCCAGAAAAGGTGATTTGAAGACTTTAAAAATTTGGCAACTTCTTCATACCTAGGGCCTGTGTATGTGTGTGTGTGTATGGGTGGGTGGGTGGAGGTGAGGGTGTGTGTATACAGGAAAGAACTAGTATTGTGAAATATCCCTAAGCACCCCTGGTCAGCCTGCCTCTCTTTGAAAAACAACAACAAAAACAAACGACTTTAAATAATCTCATAACAGGAAATAACACAGGGGAAGCCAGAGAATTGTGATGTGGAAAACTCTAAGAACTTAGAACAATAGAAACTAAATAATTTATTAAAATAGCATGTATAATTGAAGTTGACAATAAGTAGAGAGGGAGTTTTAGGAATCTAGTGTGGTTTACTAGGCATCAAATCAAGTCATGCAAGCAACTATGAGTCAACCATTTGCCAAGTATCAATAGATTTTTAGTACTCTTGTCCTGAAATATAATTGTAAACCATATTCTTCTTTCTGCTTTGCAACTTTCTTAAATTCAAGTTCCTTTCTTAAATTCTGTTCAAAGAATGGAAAAAGAATGGATTACCTAGGTTTCAGAAAAACAAAAGTGTTGGTAATTAGAAAAATGTAACTAGTAAAGATGAATGGGTTATTGTAGACTATAAAAGACATCTATGTCATAGTTTACTTAGCCAAAGTAGAAAGTTTATCCTACTATCATGAGTAGAAATGTCATGTATGCACTTGTTTTCAGAGAGCTATTTGTTTTTTTGTGATAGGATATCTACTAAGAATATAATTCTGAAAATCATTCTTACCCACATCTGACCTAGATGATGATGGGAAGAGGACAGTGGAAGTAATTTTATATATATATGGCATACAAACAATACCATAATGAAAAGTGTTAAAGAATAAGTTTCTTTCCCTACCAATTCTAATTATTATCTTTACAGTTTATGTGATTTCAAGACCTATATTTCCCTTTTTTTCTTCATACACAGAACACATCTGTTATCTCATCATAAACTCTTTCTCATGCAGCCTTTAACTTTTTTTCATTGACCTATTTTGTTTTGACAGAAAATCAAAGACGTGGGGGGAAGGGTTACTAATTATCATCTGTGCTACCCTTCCAGGGATAGTGGAAGTTTATGAGAAACTGCCCAGTGGCAGCTTCTTAAAGACTCATTGTTTACAGTTTGTTTATTCTGAAGAATTTGCCTTGCAAATTTTATTTATAAGATACACCTGACTATTCTTATATTACTTCTTTCCTTATCACTATTCTTCTTTCTCTTTTTTTGTTTGCCTCAGTTTGATTCATTACTGTTCAATAAATTGTCTTGTCCCTCATTCACTGACCATTTCTTCGAGGTACTTTTTATATTGACAACTGACACTTTGAAAAGAGAGCAAGTACTGATTCTACCTATTGGCCAGCTTTACTGTCAATCCCATGCCATATGTTGCTGCGTGGATGATGTCTGGGGTATTTAATAAGTTATATCTTAAAAAGATCAATGAGGGGATTGTCTATTTATTGTAGCAAAACAATTTCCTACAAACTACTGAATGCTAAAATTGAACTAAAATGTATTTATCTATATGTACTAGTTGAAAAATTGATTCTAAACATGTCTGTTTTCCTGGAGGTATGAGTTTCAAACCACAATCAGATAGGGGATAAAAAATTCTCCAGACTTTTACACCAAGTATGAAAAGTCAGGTATGAGACATGTTTCTCTGACTAAGCCTTGTACTTTATATAGCTTTTTATATAATCAGTTATGTAATCTTTTAGATAGCTGAAAGGATATTAAAACAATAATCTTTCAACTACGCTTTCCTTTTCCAATAACTGGCTTGCACGTTAATCAGCATATTCAAACTTCCTTCTTATTTGTTTTTAAAAATTCTAGGAAATACTGTTCATTGTATGCTATGAGAGATTTTCATAGGATTAAAATCCTTTCAGTGGACAATAGAGGCATGAGGCAGGGTACGGGTATTCCGTACCATAAACCAACACTACTCTGACAGGTAAATCTTGAAATAGAACAAATTTAATTATTTTCTACTTTGTTTTATAGCAAAAGTAGCCATGTTATAAATTTTGCTCACCACATCTTACCTCAAATTCTCCATCCTGTATCTATCTAACCATCTTGTTTCTGTGTTCAGAATACTGGAAGTGCTGCTGGGGAAAAAAGTCCTGTGAAATTTTTTTTATATTTGCAATTCTTTAGTTTATGCTTTTCATTTCATGTCTTCTGTGTCCTCAATGTGGTCTTTTTTTGGAAGGGGGGCGGGGAGGAGGGACATCTCTGTCCTCTTTTGGTAACCCTTACTGTGTACCAATTTCCCATATTTGGCCATAGAGGGCCTTGCTCTTACTTCTTAGACAAAACTAAAGCAGCATGGGGAGCCCTTCAGCTTTACTAACTGCCACCTATAAACTTACCTGCTTCCACACACAACATCCTCACAGCTTTCTCTCTCTTGCAGTAGAAAGAGCATCCACCTTTTGACAAAGGCCAAGCTGCCTTTTTTATTGCTAGAAAATGCCAACCATCATCTGAGCTTTCAGCAAGTCACAATCACTTATCATTATAACAAATACAATAATGAAACATTATTTGAAATATTGAGATAATCACCCAAATGTGACACAGAGACAGGAGGAGAACAAATACTGTTGGCAAAGTGGTGCTGATAGGCTTGTTCAACATTGGCAGGATTGCCAGAAAACTTTATTTTGTAAAAAAGGCACTATCTGCAAAGCACAATGAGGCAAAACTCAACAAAACGAGGTATGACCATATATATTTGAATTTTTCTCATTCTATGTATTATTTCCTTTCAGAAGAGTGATGATTTGTATGTTGTCCATATTTGCCATCTTCTTTCTTATAACTTTATGTCTTGTTCTTTTCTACTTTATTTTGACATTTCCTCAAGCCTGTCCTCTTTGTCCCTGACCATGTTTTTATCCATATCTATTTTTTTGTTGATTCTAATGAGTTCACCCCTGTAATAGTTTCATTTTATTCTTCTATTCATTCCTGACCTGAGCTCCATAATCTCACTTTTCATCTCTGTTCTGTTTTCTCTTCATCTCTTTTTTGATCTTTTAGTCTTTTGGGCTCTTTTTTTTTTCTTTTAAGGAAGGGTAAGTTTTAGAAAGGCACTACTGGTCAGGCTGCCTCTCTTTGAAAACCAACAATAAAAAATAAACTACTTTGAATAATCTCATAACAGGAAATAGTACACTGGAAACTGAAGAATTGTGATATGGAAAATCTAAGAACTTAGAACAATAGAAACTAAATAATTTAGTTTCTTTGAATCTTGGGGGAACTGTTGTTTGACATTGACCTATTTTTCTAGGCAAGGTCCTGAAATTCTGTGTTCTTTGTTTGACTTTGGTTTCCTTTTCTCTGTATTTTTTTTTCTTTGGTATCTATGTTTCTACCAGGGGAATGGATGTATCAGAAAGGATAAAAGATGAAGACCAGTGATAGTTTCTGAAATTAAAAAATTGTATATAACAAACTTTGAGGGAAAATTTTATAAACTCCTTAATATTCCCCTTTAACATGCCGAGGACTGAATCTGGATGATTTGGCACATGGATTTCTCATGCGATATAGAAAGGATACCCCTCAGCCAATGATAGTGAAAATGTTTATGATCTATAAGCAGGAGGCTTGCTTCCTGACAGCAGAAGGAATATATGGTACAGGGAAAGTAAAAAAAAAAAAAAAAGATTGCCTGTTTTCTAGCATGGAACAGAGAGGAGAAGAGGGAGATTAGTGAAATATCCTAATTTAGTAAATGTTAATGCCCTAATTTTACATGCATTAGTTAAATGAGGGTAACAACAAGGGGGAGGGGTAGAGGGCTCTTGCTTCTTGCTTCTGCTTCTTACTTAGGATTTTGAGAGAAGCTTACCTCCCAGAATCCCCTAAAGAAATCCGGGCCATCAACTTAAGCAAAATAGGACTACATATTTAGAGACTTTTAAGTTTTAGTGTCCCTGTTGACTTAATTTGTGGCCTTCCAGAGGCCGAAGCAAGGAAAGGATTTGGGTATATGGGTATTTGAGGATTTATGTGTTTCTAGGGAACACCAATAGGTTATTAGAGAAATTAAAAGAAAGAGAAGAAAGCCAGTAAAAATGTTGTGCTAGAAGAACCCAGTAGTTTTCCTCCTTTATAGAGAAAACCCCAGATCTCCCCTGTCCTGTGTATCCCCTTTACTACTCGTACAAAACACTTCACTTCTGACACTTCTGGTCACCAAATGTGGGAGGCTCGGTCCCACAAGCCTGCTCTGACTTTACTTCAGATGCCAGCCACAAGTAATAGATACCCAGGTTACCCACAACTTCTGTCTGATTTGGATACAAATTGGGGATTCACATGACCCTCTCCTCAGGTTCAGTGAATTTTCCTGAATGGCTCACAGAACTCAGGGAAATGCTTACTTACTTACATTTGTCAGTTTATTAAAGGATATGATAAAGGATAGAGATGAACCGCCAGAGGAAGAGATACTTAGGATGAGGTCTGGGAGGATCGTGAGCACTGGAGCTTCTGTTTTGTGGAGGCCTGATGCTATACTCCCCCAGTGTGGACGTGTTCACTCACCTGGAAGCTCCCTGAACCTCCTACTACTGGGATTTTGTGGAGGCCTCCTCATATAGGCTTGATCAATCATTAACTCCATTTCTAGCCCTTGGTCCCTCCTGAAGAGAATAGGGGGTGGGACTGAAAATTTCAAGCTTCTAATCATGGCTTGTTCTTTTCAGTGACCAGCCCTCATTTAGGAGCCATCTAGGAGGCCAGACTTACCTCGTTAGAACAAAAGGCACTCCTATCACCCAGGAAGTTACAGAGTTTTAGGAGCTCTATGTCAGGAATTGGAGTCAAAGACCAAATATTAGAACAAAAGATGCTCCTAGTGCTCTTTTCTCTTGGTAAATTGAATGGGTTTTGGGAGTTCTATGTCAGGAACTGGGGGCAGAGACCAATATATGTATTTTTCTATTATCACACAGTTGTGCTTTCAAACAAGTTACCACTGTGGACAATTGGGAGCCTAATCCTGCTGAGGGACTCTGGGGAATAATTTAGAATGCATAACTCAGGTTAACCCAGACCAACGGTGAAGGAGCTAAAGTATCTATCTACTATCTCACAGATGGTCATTGGTTGGGACTGCTTCCAAAGGGCATTAAGTCCTTGGCATTCTAGCCTGGAGTGTGTTCAGACTGAGTGGCCACTGGTGGCCACAGAAAGCCTTCAGGGAGGCATTGGGAGAGGAAAGTCAGGCTGGTGTCCATGGAAATGCTAGGTGTGGGGAAATAATGCCTAGGCCCTGACATAATCAGATACGCTGTTCTTCTCATTCCCAGGTAGCATGGATTCTGACTCCACAAGGCATCCTGGTGACAAGGCTCTGTGACACCAAAGTTGAGGCGGAGAGGGACCAAGTGGAGACAAGCGAGCCTGGAGCCAGGAGGGGCTGAGAGGAGATTGTGTCAGCACTGCCTAAGCCAGAAGAATGAAGCAGGAATTTGAAAGTCATGTAGTGTTATTCCACAGCTCAGTTAGACTGAACATATGTTATCTGTTTCTGTCTATAACAATTCTGATCTATTTGAAGCTTTCAGGTTCTGATAAGTAGAAAAATTTGTTAAGCCTATGACATTTAAAACCTACTCTAGCCCTATAGCCTAAACAGTCCTTCTGGGTAAAGTTCAGTGTCAAGGAGGATAGGCTCAAGCTCTCAGGTACCTTCCATTCTCACATCTCTTACCTGTGACTCCTCCACAAGAGATGCCGCGGTCAGTGGAGAGAGAGGTGTGCCTTACATGACCTTCTGATGGTCTTCCAATGTGATAACCTCTGTGTCCTCTGGTTTCTAGGGGGAAAAAAGGAACATTTTTATCCATGTGGGGTTTAGATAAGAGATTTATTTCATTTAGCCACAATCCCAGTGTAATAATTCTTTGCTTGTTTTGCCCACACTAGTGCATATTTGTTATCTGCTCTTTTTCTCTTCCCTCTTATCTGGCAACAAAGCCTCTAATCCTCTGGCCACATAAATGGTTATGTGACCTAATCAGAGGGCATCACCCATTGGCCACAGTGATCATTAATTTAAGGTATGGTCTTGTAACCCAGGCTGATCCCATCAGCAATCTTGTCAGGATTTTTCAACCTGGAGCTAAGAAGAAACTGGAAGGAAGTGAATCTGGATCTACAGAAACAATGTCTCTTCCTTGGTGGAGAGACATTCTGAGAGAATGAGATCAGCACATTCATTGAAAAGCAGAAATGAGGGTTAGAGAAGTCCTGATGAAACTCAAATTTCTGCTTTCAATTACACCCAAGGCCAACTCTGCCTTTACCCTTTCTACGGTGTGGTTATGTGAGCCAATCAATTTCTCCTTTCAGAGTTTGCTTCTAATACTTGTAACCAAGAGAATCTACAAAGGAAAGTACATAGTGTTGCTGTATTTGTAACTGAATAAATGGGATTGGAAAGTTAACTCAAACACTCAAAAATGGAAACTTATACAACCACTTTGGAAAAATAACTTGCCATTATCTGCTGAAGTTAAAGATATGCGTACTTATGATCTAGGAATTCCACTCCTAGATACTGACTCATATGAAACTTTTGCACATGGGCATCAAGAGACATGTCTAAGAATGTTTATAGCATTGTTTTTGTACTAGGAAAAACAAAAGAAAAACTCAAACTGGAAACAATCCAAATGCCTTCTGCATGAATATAAGGAGTACTTTATGGTACATATTCATACAATTGAATATAAACATTGAAAATAAATAAAGAACAGATACATTTATCGACATGGTAAATCTAAAAAATATAATGCAGGATAAAGAAAATTTATTGAAGAATGCTACCACATGATTTCATTTATGTAATGCTTAAAAACATGTAAAACTAGGGGCACCTGGGTGGCTCAGTCAGTTGAGCATATGACTCTTGGTTTGGGCTCTGGTCACAATCTCAGGGTCTTGAGATTGGGCCCCACGTCAGGCTCTGTGCTCGGCAGGGTGTCTGCTTGAGATTCTCTCCCTCCCACTCCCTCTGCTCCTCTCCCATCCCACTGCCTCTCAAGCTCTCCCTCTCTCTCTAAAATAAATAAATACATCTTAAAAAACATGTAAAACTAAATAAGGTGCATAATTATATATACTGCATACATGTGGGAAAACTACAGAGAAAAGCATGGAGTGATATTCATAAAATTAGGGATAGTTTTTATCTCTTATGGGGGAGAAAGGGAAACAAAGATTTTGTTATACTCTATTTCTTAAATATTGTGGTGGCTGCATGGATGTTTGCTTTATTATTATTCTTTAAATTGTGCATATAAATTGTACTGATTTGTTTGGATGACACATTTCATGAAAGTAAATGTGATCAATTAATTAATTTTGAAGTAGCATATTTTTAAGTTAAGTCCATTTTCTGGTTTCTGATAGTAAACCGCAGGAAATTAGAAACATGTAAATTCAGTTGTGTGGAAGCAGTAGTCACTAACACTATGACCAAATTGTTTTTATTTTTTAATTTTTAATTTTTTAAAGACTTTATTTATTTGACAGAGAGAGAGAGAGAGAGAGAGAGATTACAAGTAGGCAGAGAGGCAGGCGGAGAGGAGGAAGCAGGCTCCCTGCAGAGCAGAGAGCCCGATTCTAATCCCAGGACCCTGAGATCATGACCTGAGCTGAAGGCAGAGGCTTTAACCCACTGAGCCACCCAGGCGCCCCTTGTTTTTATTTTAAGTTTCTAGCTATTCTATAACTTAAAACAAATGATACAACCATATCCATTGGAAATGGGCACCATATCCAAAACAGTCTCACCTAGGTGTCAAGGTAGTATTAGTCAATTCAAATAAACCACAGCTATTGACTATATTTCTGTTTTCTAATGTCTCAACTAAAGTTTTAGTTTAGTCTCTGAAGACATCTTGCATTTATTTTGCTGTTGATGTGTTTAGCCAACGTAGCAAAACAATGACTTTTGCCCTTGTAAAGTTCAGAAAATTAGTCATCTTCCCCTTTAGGACATATATTATTTCTCCATATGGAGTTGGGAACCATAGAAACTATGACTGAAAGCATTGCTGGAACAAGCAAACATGACTATTCTTAAGACTATGATGATTAGGAATAGAATCAGCATTCAACTAGTAAGTCATATGGAATTAGATTGGCTGTATATTTGTGTTGAATGGATCCTGGCAGCCTCTGATCAAATGCCTTCCAATTAAACTTCACAACACCTCCAGGATGAATCATCTGGGCCAGTACACAGAAAAATATTTACATAAACCTGCTGCACAGCTGTACTGTATTATCTTAGTAGTTCATGAGGAGAGAAAACTCAAATGTCTATAATAAGAATGTCTAGTGCCTCCTTTCGGCTTTATCTACTAAAGTTGTCTTTTAAAAACCTTTAAGAGCTTTTACTGTAAAATAAAACATACATACATATAAATGCATGAAACACAAAAATAGACAATTATGTTAAAGGGAATACTCATGTAACCACCACCTAGGTAAAAAAAATACATTGGAGCCATCACCCCAGAAGTCCCTTGTGTGTTTTCCTCATGGCAACTTCTTCTGTACCTTTTAGGGGGAACCACTATGCTGGTGTTTTCTTTTCTTTTTTTTTTTTTTTTAAAGATTTTTTTATTTTATTTATTTCACAGAGGGAGAGAGATCACAAGGAGGCAGAGAGGCAGGCAGAGAGAGAGAGGGGGAAGCAGGCTCCCCGCCGAGCAGGGAGCCCGATGCGGGCCTCGATCCCAGGACCCTGAGATCATGACCTGAGCCGAAAGCAGAGGCTTTAACCCACTGAGCCACCCAGGCGCCCTATGCTGGTGTTTTCATTAATTCCTTGCTTTGCTTTGTGGTTTTGCCTCCTAACTATGCATTCCCCCAAATATAGTTTAGTCATGCCTATTTTTAATGTTTACAATCACAGTGTTTATGTTACTCTGTCTTGCTTTTGTTCAATATAGTATTCCATTAGCTCCATCCCTGTTATTATACGTAAGTGTTCCCTTAAATCTCCTAAATCTTATATCCTCACTCTGCTATGTTTCTAATTTCTACCGTGCTCTAGTGATGGGAAGCATCAACAATTCTACTTTGGTATGTATGTAATTGTCATCTCCCTGTGGTAGGAGGCCACTATGAAATATTTTCAAAAATTATAAAATTTACTCTGTATCTATCACGTGCTAGGATTGCATGAAACATTGCTGTACTCAGGATAATCCTGCATAGGATGTAGGTTTAGCATAGTATGTATTTTCACAGAGAATAAGCTGAAATTCAGAAAGATAAGGTAAATTCAGGATTTGATCTTTCTGAGATTTAGTTATCACATTTAGTTATCAGTTATCTAAACTTGTTTTTATTATTTTTATGATTATAGTCACATTAAGTGAGTAAATAAGTAAACTTGCCATATCATGGTGGTCTTTGTCTCACCAAGCTCTTGACATTTTGCCATGATATTCCATTGGCACTTATATAGTTTGTATCCCCTTATGAGAGCAGCCTTTCTTCTACTATTCACACGTTGGTAACTTCCTTGTGACCTATGGCACCTAAAGAATACTGCGTGTGAACTTTTCTTCCTGGGAGGGCCAGAGAGGTGAATGTACCTGCTGAAGGAATTCAGGGAGAGGGGGAGTCAGGGTAGGTGTCAGGGTGAGAAGAGCACAGAGCTGGGAGTTTGGCTACCTCAGTTCCATACTTGATTGTCATTATCTAGCTATGTGACCCTGGGTAAGTAATTTAAACTCTTGGGCTGAGTTTCATTACGTGTAAGTGAGGCGGTTGGTTAGTGATTTTCAAACTGGAGTTCAAGGACCATCCTGAGTTCTTATTTTAAATGCAGATTTTTGGACCTCATGAAAATTTCCCAGTGTGGAAATCCATATGTTTAATAAGCACCCCCAAGTGATTCTGATGTTCATCTAATGAATGATGTTCAGCTAATGAAGCAAGTGATGGGACGTGCCTCTGATTTTAAAAATCCTGGGATAGAATTTGAACTTTTGGTACCTAAGTATCTTTCATGAGAGCTGAGTTCCTACTTATTTCAAAGAGTTCTGTTTTCTTTGGTTAATAAAAATAAACACAAAGTCATTAAAGTTTAAGATGCCAACTACCATTGCTAGGAGTAAAACAACAATTACACAGGTCTAAGGTACTAGTCATCAAAACAGCTTGGGACTATTGGGTGTTCATAAACTGAATAAAAAGATGACTACCTCTGTGGAATTGTACCCATGTCATTAAGTAGTATTAATACAGTGTCGCAAGAAAAAGCAGCAGCATCTGTCTAGAAGACACAGAAGCGTCAGTATGACTGACAAGGAATATAGAGTGCCATGCAGTTGTATTAGGAAAACAAAGTAGTTGTTTAGACTCTCAAAACAACTTTAAAAGTCAGCTTATTCAATTATAAAATATGCTAAATATATCATCCAACAGATTGGAGACAGTCTGTTGGCTGATTTATTTTTACTTTGATATTGCATTCCTTACATATTTTTCAAATTCTCATGTGATTTTTTAGGAGGAAAAATCTCCTTATACCATTTAATACTTTTCTGCAGGATATTCTTTATATTCTGAGGAACTGAAGTCACCCAACTAATTGCTTCCATATTTTGTGTTTCTTTTTTCACTAGGAATAACCAACCTGATATTTCGTAATAGTCCTGACTTTTCCCACCCAACATACTCTTCAGTGGTTCTCAACCCCCTACCTGAGGCTACCAGCTCACTCCTCAGTGAGAAGACTCACACAGCAGAGATTTGTAGTTGGGGGTGCACAGCCTCTGAGTGAGGTGAGAATGGAATCTCCTGGAATGTATGTATTTTTTAAAAAGTTCCCAGGGTATTTTTCTTTAGTGGTTGAGTTGAAAAGTTGGGGCCAAAACTGGTCAAATAGCAATTATTCATATATGTACTCAGTAGGAGACTAGAAATTCTTAAATACAGCAACTGTTATGGTACTGTAAAAGCAAGACATTACAATTTAGAGTAAATCAGTAACTTAAATACCAAAAATATATAAATGCGTGATTAAGAAGGATACTATTTTCAAAATTGTGTGGTTATTGATCTCTACATTAATATAGACATTGTTACTTATTTTCTAAGCTCTTTCCCCTTTTCTTTTCACATTCTTCTTCTTTCTAGCCCACTAATTAGGTAAAATAGATAAAATTTCTTAGTAATTATTCTTACCTTTTTCATAAAGACTTGGAAATTAACTTGATCCCTGAAGGACAGGTGGGATTGATTACCTGAGAAAAGCCAGATGGTATACCAGTTAGAAGGAAGAGTATGCTCAATGTTTGGAACATGAGAATAGTTGATAAGTCCATCTTGGGCAAAGCAGGGTAGGGGGTAGATATAGTATGTATAAGGCAGAACGTAAAGGGAGACCAATTCTCGTCAAATGTCAAACGTCAGGCTGAAGTGCAAATAAGAGAGAATGAGGAACCACTGAAGTTTTTTAAGTGGAGATTCACATTCTAGACAATTCACCTGGCTGCAGGTGTATGGTGTACAGCCAGAGAGAAGAACAAGCAGAAGCAGGGAGAGTAAGTTCGGAGGATTAAAAGCAGATCAGAGACAAACCAAGAAGGCTTGACAAACAACCAAAAGAGAGACAGGATTGTCTTGAAAAGAATTTTCATTGTCATGAAGTATCAATAGGATATATTTGCTGATTGGACTGAGGAACTTAGGAAGAAGAAATAGACTCAGAGTCTTCAGTCTTCAGCTTTCTTTGTTCCTCTCTCACAAGTTGCAGTTTGATTTCTTATCTTCCAAACATCTTGAAAGAGTTGTGCTCACCTACTGTCTTTGCAATTTTATTTCTGCTCTCATCACCCCATTGAAATGGTTCTGGCAAGGATCTGGAATTTCACTATTAACCTTCTTACACCTCACACCTTGAACCATCCACGCCACTGTTGAATTCTAACTCATCGACATCTATCAATTTGCCTATTGTATAGCAAATTCCAAAGTTACAACTTATGTCTATGTGTCTCTCCCGAACTAGACTTGTGTCCCATTGGTTTCTGGACATCTACACTTGAATGGCTCATAGACATTTCAAAATCAACATGTTTAAAACTGAACTAAATATACCTCTCCCAAAACTTGCATCTCCATTTCCATTGCCTACCTCAGTGAATGAGCTTGCTTTCCAGTTATTTGGCTAAGCTAAATCTATCCGTGCTTCTCCATTAATACTCATATATGGCTTGTTTTGTGTTGTCTTGTTTGTTCTCTATCCTCTCTGTCCCCATTGCCCCTGACTTTATTCAGGTCCATGTAGTTTTCCACTGAGACTCTTCCTAACTCATCGCAGTTCATCCAGTCTCTCTCTACCCTAGTTTAATCCTCCACACCATGACCAGACATATTTTCCTAAAACATATCTCTATTCCTCTATATTTCTTTTTTTTTAAGATTTTATTTGTGTGTTTGAGATAGAGTGCTAGAGATAGAGAGAGAGCGTGCACAAGCTGGGGGGAGGGGCAAAGAAGAAGGGAGAAGCAGGTTTCCCACTGGACAAGGAACACTACATGGAGCTTGAACCCAGGACTCCAGGATCATGAGCCAAAGGCAGACACTTCACTGACTGAGCCACCCAGGCACCCCTCCTCTGTATTTCTCTTCTGCATACCAATAGCTCCCATTCTCCCTGGCCTTAGGAAAGAATCCAAACTTCTCATTATGTCATTCAAGGGATATTCTGACCCCAAACAACTTTTCCAAACTTCTCTCTTAATATTGTTCACTCAGTCTCTGCTTCATTTATGTTAAATGGTGATGTGAACACAATCCTCCATTTCCTGTCTCTGGTTTTGCACATTTTATTCCTTTAGCTTTCCTCCAGAGTTCTTCACCTAATAAACTCTTACTCTCTTGTCAAAGGACAACTCAAATTACCTGAGAGGCTACCTCTCAGAGCAGCATTGCCATGGATTTAGATTCTGCTTCTCAGTTTAGCAAGACAGAAACCTGAAATTTTCTGAGCATTCAGATCTATGAATATTGATTCATATCAGTTAGACTCATAACATTCACATAAATAAACACTGAACCTGCTTATTAACTTATACCAAAAAGCATAAATATCAAGCAGAATTTAAAGTTCATAATCACTAGTGTAAGAACATGTCTCACAGGATCATCTCCATGGGAAGCTACATTGTAATCGGGTTGTTATTGAATATTGAGTCAGTGCAAGAAGACTAAGGTGGCTGATCATAATGGCTGTTGCCAAGACAGCCTGGTGCATCATCTGTGTTATAAGGATATATGTGCCAAGAAGACAGACTGAATGTAAAAACATGGCCAACATTTTGCCTATCTGGGATAATTCTAGAGACACAGTAGGAAAGCCATTGCTACCTTTTTTTAGACTGCAGAGCACACTATGTCCCTTTTGGTCCCACACCCTTTCTTTATAGCTGTGAATCTTGAACATCTCAAGCACTTTTAACTGTGATTATAAATGTAGTCCTTGTAATTACAATGTCTCTGATGGATCCTCCTGCCAAGGAACTTCTAAGAATGCATACTTGGGTTTATGCATAAGCCTTGATCATCCCTCAATTCCATAATCAATGTTAGCCTTCAACCCTTGGTATTTCCAAAAGGGCCATCTCTAATTTGGAATTCTGCTGTCCATGTATTGATGGGATTGCATATCTACCACCTAATGACTATAGTCACCAACAGCATCTTAAAGGTCTTCCTTAGTCCACTCTTGCCCTCTTTAATCTATCCTCCATATAGCAGCCAGATATTGTTCAAAATCATATCGGATAATGTTCCTCCTTTGTCTAAAATCTTCTGATAGCTTCTCACCTCACTCAGAGAAAGATTTGATCTTCCATTTTTCTCTCCCCAGATGACTGTGCTCCAGTCACACCAGCCTTCCTGCAGTTCTATGAATACACCAGGCACATGCCCTCCTTGCACCTTTGCACTTGCTCTTTCCTGAGCCTGCTGTTCTCTCTTCTGCTGATATCCTTTTGGCCATCCCTGTACACTACATTTAAAACAGCAACCCTCTTCTCTATTTCCCTTTTCTGCTTTACTTTTATTCCTAGCACGTATACCATTTAATCCATTGTGTGTTTATTTGCCTATCATCTGCATCTTGCTACTAGACAGCAACATCCACAAGGACTGAGGTTTTATCCCTTTCATTCTCTGCTGCATTCCCTAGGAGAACGGGGGCAGTACAGGGCCTGCTGTGGAGTGGGTGCCCTGCAAGTATTCATGGAAAAAATGAATCCAAAATCTTTACCTTCACTTTTCTCATGGGGATGCAGATATTTAAAAGTAATCATAGGGCAGATATTTGTCTTTTTGTCCCCCCGCCCCCATTTTTTTTTTCTAGGAGGAAAAACCTGCTAAGGCAACGGAAGAAGTATTTGGTTTTGGTTCCTGTATTAGAGTTCTCCAGAAGAACAGGACCAATAGGGTGTATGTGTAGTGAGAGAGACAGAAACAAAGAGACAGAAATGGAGAAAGAGACAGAGGCATTTGAAGGAATTGGCTCACGTGACTATAGAGGTTAGCAAGTCCAAATCTGCAGGGTAGACCAGTAGGCCAGAAACCCAGGTAAGAGTTAATGTGGCAACTAGAGTTCAAAGGCAGACTGCAGACAGATTTACCTCTTCCTCTGAGAAACCTCGGCCTGTTTTCTCTTAAAGCCTTCAAATGATTGGATGAGGCCCACCCACATTATACAGGGTAATCTGCTTTACTCGAAATCCACGGCTGTAAATGTTAATATCATCTAAAAAATACCTTTACAGTAACATCCAGACGGGCACTTAACCAAATACCTGGGTGCCACAGCATACACCATTTAGCACATATAATTAACCATCACAGTTCCTCCTCCTGGTTTTTCTGGCCACTGCATGGTTCTCTATAGCAATGAACTCTTAACTTAGAGTCTTATAAACCGATTTTTGATACAGATTACTTTTTGAAAAGATAGACTTTTAAAGTACACACAAAAAAAACCTTTAGGTTTAAAAAATACATTCAAAATTATTTCACCAAAAGCTATCTGAAGTTTAAAAACAACAAGAAATTATTCTGGGGCTGCCTGGGTGGCTCAGTTGGTTAAGCGACTGCCTTCGGCTCAGGTCAAGATCCCGGAATCCGGGAATCGAGTCCCACATCAGGCACCCAGCTCCATGGGGAGTCTGCTTCTCCCTCTGACCTTCTCCTCTCTCATGTTCTCTCTCACTCTCTCTCTCAAATAAATAAATAAATAAATAAATAAATAAAATATTTTTAAAAAAGAAATTATTGTGGACATGATTTGAAAACAGAAATTTGTTCTATACTATTTACTATCCAACTCTTCAATAATATACTTTTATTTTCTGAAATATTGTTCATACCATCATTATTCTTATAAACTACTTTTACCTGAGCATCTAGTTATTGGATATTAACTCCTTTGTTTATAGCCTAACAGATGCCAGGATCATGAGTTCAATTCTCCCAGAATCCAGTGAGATCTACTCTCTTTGGTGCCTGTAGCACCACTGCTAGGCTGTCTCCAGTCATCATGCCGATGCATGGCTTGGGGCCCATGGGCACCATCTAAGAGAATGGATGGATGTGTACAAAGCTGCAGTTATTAATGGGAAGTCAATTGGAAGTCCATCATCCTGTTAATTGTTATTTGGTGGTGTACACAAAGCACACTGAAAAACAAGAGTGCTTTTAAAAATTGTCTTTACTTGTGTTTCCCTCCTCAAAAACAGAAGGAAAGAATTCCAAGGGACATTTCCGTTTATATTCCTTGTCTTAGACATTCTGAAAGGTTTTCTAACATTTCATGTTGTTTTTCCGATGGTAATTTACTTTAGCCTGAAAATCATGATCTCGTCTCCCAGATTTTCCTTCTAAACACCTTCAGTGAGGTAGGTAAGATGTCTGCAAGGTTAATGGAAATAAATACAACTTTATCTTTTACTTCTAGAACATTTTAGATTAGGTCATGCTTTTGGAAAGCTTTGAGATATCTGGCACCCAAGCAAGTAAATTAATCACTATTCTTTTTTCTTATCTTCTTTTTTTTTCTTCTCTTTTTAAAATCATGTTTTGAAAGTGTGACTAGTATTCTGATAAAAAGGGTTGGGGAAATTTTTAGTCTGATGTTAGAAATGTCAGTTATGTGTTAATAACAAGGTGGCTTGAACAGGGTAATTGAAAAATGACCATTAGTATTTCAGCTTTAGGTTGGTGCTCTTAACAGCAATTCTTTGAACAACTAACTTATCATTCATTGTTTCCTGCTAACTTATTGCAATAGAAGGATAAAGCATTAAGGCTTTGAGGTGAGGGTCCTTTATCAACACTGCCACTTTAGTTGATCTCTTACCAGCTTTTTCACAGGGACATCTTTTCAGATTTTATCAATGTTGGTTGAGAAAGAGCTCAGAACAGTACATCTTTTGTTGAGCAATGAAACTCGAGTGGAATCTAGCAATTCCTAATTAATGCAGCTTACTCATTTTGCAGTAGATCTTATCCCTTCCCATTTCAATGAAACAATTGGCTAGAGGGACTTGTAAAAAAAGTTTTGTGTCAGAATTTGGTAGTATGAATTTGTAAGCCTTTAGCTATGATTTCCATAGATTCACACATTGGCGAATGGGCAACATTGAATTCATGATTTTTGTAACTTTTTCACATTAGCATCGTTCTTATAATTTTAAGAACTTTTCTCATTTAAAGTCTTTCTTTATATTTTTCTTATATAATTATATAATTAGAAAACGTGTTTAATTATAGAAGCAATTCATGAACATACTCTCTTATAAAACCAAACCAAACCAAACCAGACCAGACATTTTGCATAAAGTCCAAGTTCCCTCTGACCACTCCTGGTCCCTGATGGCTTCTTCAGAGACAATCATGGCTATTACCAGTTGGTGATTATGGCAAAGTAGTTTATAGGATGTACACAGGAATATAATATGGGTGGGAATATACAGTTAAAAATATATCACATTGTCCTTGTTTCTATTTCAGATCTTTTGGTGCCTAGAGTATTTCTTATTTGAGTTTTGCTACACTTGATTAAATTTATCTGTGGACTTTGTCCCAGTCCAGACTTCCTTTTCCTTATCAGGTTTCCACATATTTCTAGTGATAGCCCTTCACATTTTTTTTTTAATTTTGGCCCCATGATATAGCACAATGTGATAATACACCTGTAACTCTCATATACTGCACCTTATCACCAAACATATTCTAATCTCAGCAAGCAAACTAGGGCTGGGTCAAATAAAATTGGCCAGAAAAAAAAATGCCTTTTCTTAGTTTTCACTCTTAATTTTGTGGCCAGAATGAAAGTTTTAAGTGGTGTGGAATGACATCAGTTAACGGTTTTTAGAAAAAAGAACTATAATTTTTAACTTTCTTGCCTTTCCTAGAATCACAGAGGGTTTCATGACATTAGTAGTCTGATGCTATCTTGAAAGACTCATACTCTGAGACAGAAACATTGTTCCTTTGAAATAGAAAAGAGAGATCAGTTGGTAAACAATATCCACCAGTGGCCATCCTACAGACAGGCCTTGCAGTAGCTTTGTTCTTAAAAAAAAGTTAAGTGAAGGGCACCTGGGTGGTGCAGTTGGCTAAATGTCCAACTCTTGGTTTTGGCTCAGGTCATGAACTCAGGTCCTAAAATTAAGCCCTGCGTTGGGCTCTGCACTCAGCATGGACTCTACTTGAGATTTTCTCTCCCTCTCCCTTCCTGCCTCCTCCCCCTCCACCTCCCACCCTACTCTCTTGTTCTCTCTCTCGAATAAATAAATAAATCTTAAAAAAAAAAAAGTTAAGTGAAAGCCAAGTATTTGTAAACAGCATCACGTTTTAAATGGAGTAAGGGAGTGTCCCAGCCAGGAATTCTAGTAAGATACCCACCCAAACCAAAGGATTCTTGACTTCTGAGTCTGCAGGCACACTTGCTTGCACTGTTTGGTCTGCTGCTTTCTATTGTCTTCATGCTGGCCTCACCTTCCCTCTGTCCTTCCCCAGCCCACTAATTCAGTTTTTGCTCTCCTACAACTACAGCATGTACTTGGCTTTGTTTTGCTGTGGTTTGGCTTCAGGCTCTTTCTCGATGGCCTTTTCGTTCCAGACCTATACCTCAAGTGGGCTCTTTTTGTCTTTGTTCTATCAATCCTCTGCCAATAAATTAGCCAGCCATGGATAATCTTGGTCCAGTCACATGTGTCTTGGGGTTAGGGAATGAAATTGCATGGTACAAACATGGATGTCTGGCTGGTTCCTTGGGGTGATTTTAGGTCAAATAGTTTGCAGAGACAGAGCCTGTGACTGTGGGGCAGCTGCCCCTAGACATGTTTGCCTCCAGGAGCACTTGCAACTATTTAAATGAAGAAAGCTTTGGTGATTATGGCAGAGTAGTTTATCCGTTTTTTTTCTTAGAACAATGTTCTGTACATACCACCGTTAAGTATAATAAACTATGTGTCATTCCTGGCAGATGCACAGTGTGATTAAAATTGTTGGAATGCACAGTCTGAGGTAGTGATGGAAAATTTAAATTTTTCTCCAGAGAACAAAAATGAGAAAGAGTTTTTCCTCTTATTTTAATTTCAACCCTTTTAGGAAATTTACATTTTCTTTTCTGTTTTACAAAAAAACAAGTATGAATTGTATTTTACAATCTAAGACCGTTTCATAAATGTGACTCCTTTCTGTTCCCTGTACTATCTGGTATTTCAGCAAGATACTCTGGTTCTACTTCTAAAATATATCCTGAATCTAATCACTTCTACCATAACCATTGATCATGTTATCCTTTTTTTTTTTTAACTTAAAATCCTCTCAACTCTACTCTCTGCAATTAGACAAATGCCCGAACTCCTTATCGTGGCCAACAACCTGCATGACCTGGGCTCACCTGTTCCCCAGATTCATCACCCCCAGCTCACCTCCATCCACTATGTTCCAACCTCTGCAGCTATCCGCCTCTTCCTGCAACAGCTGCTAGTTCTCATCTCCACGTGTTTTCACTTGCTTTGTTTGTTCCTTCTGTCTGGCGCTCTCTTTTCTCAGATGGTTGATGTAGTTGGCTCCTTCTCATCTTTTTGGGCCTCAGTGCAAATGTCACCTTTGCAGAGAGATCTTGCCTGACTCTGTGAACCAACATAGCCCCTCGCTGCCACAACTCCTTAGTTCGTCACTCTTTTGAATTCTCTTCTTTCTTTCACTGTCAAAAATGAGCTTATTTTGTTTTTAGGTACCTGCATTTCTTCTCTGTGTCTGTCCACTGCAAAGAAGGTCCCCCAGGGCAGGAGTTTTTGTTGTTCATCGATCTATCTTCAGTGCCAAGGGTGTTGTGAAACATAGGATCATCACTCTCTAAATACTTGCTGAAGGAATGAATGAAGGAAAGGACAGATGAATGAATGTTGTCATGCTTCACATTCTGTTATGTTTCTTATGGTCGTACGTATATTTATAATAAGATATTGGGTGGGCACACATTTCGAAATAGGAGGTCTTATTGCCTCCGGGCCTCCTTGGTGCTATCATTACAAATCTAAATCCTGTCTGTAGGTCTACAGACATGTATATTACATCTCCATTGGGAAATTTAATACAAGTCTACCATCTCCACAGGACATAATAAAGATGTCAGCAGAACTGCCCTTGGAAGTCAGACATCTCAGTTTGAATCCAAGTTCAGTAGTTTACTAAATTTGCTGTCTTAGACCAGTGGCTTAGCCGATGTAAGTGACTGGTACAATTCTCAAGAACAGGTGGTAGTAGGTGTCCTCACCATATTGTATTTCACTTTTTTTTAAAAAAAAGTTTTTATTTATTTATTTATTTGAGAGACAGAGAGAGCACACATGCACAAGTGAGGGTGGGGGGCAGATGCAAATGGAGAGGGAGAAGCAGACCCACACTGAGCAGGGAGCCGGACAGGGGAGTCCATCCATCCCAGGATCCCGGGATCACGACCTGAGCTGAAGGCAGACGCTTAACTGACTGAGCCACCCAGACGTTCCTGTATATCACTTTCATTAAATAAATTCATGAAGCATTTTGTGTGTCATCTGCCATCACCATTAGCAGATTGCAGTCAAGTTTGAAAAATAGCACTTGTGAGAAAATTTGGCCAGTTAGTTATATGTTATTTTAGTATGGGTAGTCTTCTATAAACAAGTTTATTCATAGTAGTTTTTATCAAGAGTCAAAATGAATAGATTTAAATAAGAATTTAGTGCATTTAACAGTGTCATGTCTTATAAAATTTGAGAATTTTGTAATGTGTAAGTAACATGTTCAAAGTCAAAATGAAGTTGGAGATAGATAAATTGGTTTTTGAAAACAAAAAAATGAAATGAAAGAAAGCCATGGTGAAATACCACTTCATACACTCTAGGATGGCTATCAAAAAAACAAACAACCTCCAGAAAGTAGCACTTGGAGCCCTTGTGCATCGCTAGCGGGAATGTAAAATGGTGCAGCCACTCTGCAAAACAGTTTAGCAGTTGCTCAAAAAGCTGAACATAGAATTTTATGACCCAGTAATTCCACTTCTAGGTATGTAACCCAAAATTTGAAAATGGAGATTCAAATAGATACTTGTAAGGCAACGTTCATAGTAACATTATTCATAATAGCCTAAAGATGGAAACAGCCTCAATATCCATCAACTGATGAATGGATAAAGAAAATGTATTGTATCCATACGACGGAATATTTTCATCCATAAAAAGAAATGAAGTTCTGATATATGAGACGTGAATAAACCTTGAAAACATTATGCTAAGGGCATGAATGGACCACATATTGTATGATTCCATCTATTGAAAAACCCAGAATTAGTAAATCCATAGAGACAGAAAGTAAATTAATAGTTACTGAGGTGGGTAGTAAAGGGGGTGAGTATTGACAGCCAATTGCTACAAGGTTTCTTTTAAAGGGAACAGAATGTTATAAAATTAGTTGGGGAAGATGGTTGTATAACTTGGTGATGGTACTGAAAAATACTGAAGTGTACACTTTAAGTGGTTGAATTGTATGGTATATGAATTTTATTTCAAGAAAGCTGTTAAAAATGTTGTTTCGAGTAAAAATTACTGTTGGGATTTATAAATAAGAAGTTGCATTTAAAGATATCTAAATAGCTCAATAGCTACCAGATGGCTTCAATTTAAATTCAATTAATTTATTAATCTATAAGAGTACATTCCTAATAGTTGCATACATATATTTTTCTGTGTTCATTCCCGAGTGGAGAGAACCATAGGTTTTAACCTCTATAGATTCCTGTTATTGGTCTTCTACCATAATATTTATTTTAGTGAAAAACAGACAAATTTCAGGGAAAACATTTTTATCTTTCACCACCAATTTTCTTCCCCAGGGCCATGTATGCCAAATTGTAAAATTCTAGTATCCTAAAATCTTTATATGGGAAACCTAAATATGGCATAAGGAAAGGCTCATGATTAATTCTTTTTTTCTTCTTTGACCTAAAGTACTAACTATGTTTCTCTATGCCCACCATCACCATAAAGATTTTGTTTCCTGTTTTGTTTAAACTACTTTTAGGCTAAGACCGAGTCTCCAAGGCTCTGCCATCTAGTGGCCATATTGAAGAAATACTGGTTTTCTACACAGCTTTAAATGTACAAATGTTGGTAGATAGCCAAGAAATTTTCAGAACCATCAGCAAATTAATGACTAATCTTTATGCTTACTTTTGAATTCAAAGCACTGAACTATGTGTTTACATACGATTTTATGACTATATCATTCTTTTATAGTCTTGGTGTTGACTGCCTGAAATATAAAACCTGGAAATTCAAGACATACAAATTTATTACTAGTTTCTAGCCACTTATAATTGAGGCAGACTAGATTTTACAAACGCATATCTGTTTGCAGTATAAACAGAAAATAAATGAAGAATCTGTTAATTTCTGTCAGTAATATTACCTACATTCAGTCTTAAGTTCTGACAGTCTTAAGTTCTGGTATATCCTACATGTTAAATGTTGGTTATGTTCATTCTTTTAAATTAGGATTTAATTGATTGAATATACTTTCCCACATGTGCAGAGGGATGAATCTCTATCCTCATGAGTTATTTATATGATGGATGAAATTATGTTTATCATGTCAAAAATCAAGAATAGGGATGTCTCATTGTTTAGAATATATAAAATCCAGTATTGGTAATGTCTTCATCTACTGGCAACATTATGATACAGCAATTTTTAAAGCAGATTTATAGCAAGCATATTACTTTACCCATAATAAGTTATGCTTACTTCAGAGTGATTTACTTTCATAAAATTTGACAGTATAAAATTTGATTTGGATCAGCTGATTTGATAGATACTTCTTTATTAAAAATGGAAAATATCTGAGGTTAGTTTAAAAAGTAATATAAAGTACAATTATTGAAAATAGAAATGAGGTGATTCATTCACATCGTGGATTCATTTTAGCTCACTTCTGAGTAAATGTTAATTTACTGTTAGAAAAGTCACGTCAGACATGTGGGCAACATCTTCAGTAATAACTTGGGTAGGGATTTCAATAAATCCTGCTTTCTGATACTCAGCTGCAGCATTTATGTTCAAATGAACCAAAATCTTATTACTATGGATGAATTTAGAGAGGATAAGCTCAGAACTTAATCCTGGATAGATCATCCATTTTGGAATTGATATTGGCAGACTGAATCTTTCCATCACTTTAGAAAATAGATTAATTAGCCTGTGTCTGTGTTTGCAAATTATAAAGTTGTACATGAAAATATCCATTATTAATAAGAAAGAAGTTGTGGGGCCACTGGGTGTCTCAGTTGGTTAAGCGTCTGCCTTCGACTCAGGTTGCGCAGGGAAAGGGGTGCAGAGGCCAATAAAGATAACATGGTTAGTGCATCCTCTTTCCGCCCAAACGCCATTGATTAAGTGCTTCCATGTTCTACTATTACTAATGTTTTTCACAATCCTGTAATTGAAGAGCACTAACTTTTCAGGACTGACACGGAACTTAAAGAAGTTGTCAAGTCTGTCCTCAATATTTCTGGGCTCAGCAGCATTCTAGGAGGTAAGAGCCATCTTTTCTTGTTGGCAAACCTCAATTCATAGCTACATGAACTAGGGCCGGAGTTGCCATAGTGAACCCTTTGCCAATGCCCACACCAAGACAATAACCCTACTTTCCCTATCATCTCGGTTTGTGCACATATTTGCCTGATTTTTGGTTGTGATTACCCATTATTTTTCCAGTTTTGGTGAATTTTCAGAAATTTGCGGGAAATTCGTATGTTAAGTTATATTTTAATTTTTTCGCTAGGATCTACACAATCTGCCCCTGAGAAGCCTGGATCTTATACTCTAGTCATTTGAATGCTAGGGCCAGATCAGCTAGCTAAACGATTAACTCTACCCTAGAAATCTGTATAAATAAGAATTGTGAAAAGAAAAAGAGTGAGCAATATAGGAATGTTAGATCTTGTAACAAAAATGTAGAAATGTTAGGTCTTATAAAAGAAAACTGTGACTTCAGATGAGGCTGTTGGAAAATGTTTAAGGGGATGATTTTCTTTTAGGAGTCAATATAGGGTAAAAGAAGCAGATATCTTGAATTATTTCTTTGAAAATATCCATTATTAATAAGAAAGAAGTTGTGGGGCCCCTGATTGTCTTAGTCAGTTAAGCATCTGCCTTTGGCTCAGGTCATGATCTCTAGGTCCTGGAATTGATCCCCCTCCCTCCGACAATGGGCTCCTGGCTTAGCCAGGAGTCTGCTTCCCCCCTCTCCCTTTGCCCCTCCCCCTGCTGTGGTCTCTCTCTCTCTCTCTCTCTCTCTCTCTCTCTCTCTCTCTCTCCGTGTCAAATAAATAAATAAAATCTTTAAAGAAAAATAAGAAAGAAGTAGAAATTTAGGAAAGGACTCACAGGTGTCAACACCGAAATTATGAAAGAATCCAGGAAGCCAAAGTAAATCTCTGAAGCCAAAGTAAAAAGCAGGAAGAGGTGTCAACAGTTCACAGAAATATACTGAAGCTGGAAGGTAAAAAACAGAGAATAATCAGTTTTGAGGGAGAAGATTCCTAGTGACCTTGACCTTGAATTCTTGTCCAAAGGATGGGGCCACTAGAGTCATTACCACTTGGTGACAGAAGAGGGCAGCAGAGAGCTGCCAGTGTGGGCAGGTTCTTTTGAACATCAATTTGGGACATGATAAGAGAACCAGAAAGCCTCTCAATGAGTGTTACAAAAGTGCCAGGTAGGCTGATTGAGTGGTGAAAACCTGCAGAGGAAACCCCAGCATGATTCTCTAGCCTTAGAATGCCTTTCCTTTTTTTTTTTTTAAGATTTTATTTATTTATTTGACAGAGAGATTACAAGTAGGCAGAGAGGCAGTCAGAGAGAGAGAGAGGAGGAAGCAGGCTCCCTGCTGAGCAGGGAGCCCGATGTGGGCCTCGATCCCAGGACCCTGAGATCATGACCTGAGCCAAAGGCAGAGGCTTTAACCCACTGAGCCACCCAGGCGCCCTAGAATGCCTTTTCTTAAAGAACCTTTCAAATACCCACTTCAGCATGGCTGGGCACTGAATGGCTCAGCTCCTAGGAGAGACACCAAACTATAGTACTTTATCCGGACCTTATTATTCACCTTTAGCCACATTAAAGGTGCAATACCAGTAGTGATGTTAATAGGAATGAATAAGCCTCTGCTTCTCTATCAGTTGCTTTGCGACTGTCACCAAGGTTCCAGGTAGCTTCCGCTCATCACTTGGTTTTATCTCTGACATTGTCAGAGCTGACATTGATTTATGCATGACTTCCATCTGCCTAATCTCAATATAATTTCAGAATCGAGTCTAGATAATTTAAGTACTTTAAAGAGAATCTCTCCATTGGTTCTGGCCAATGCTTTCGTCACACTTGTTTCTGAATGGATGATGGGCAGTACCACTGCTGGGAGCAAGGTCAAGTTGAGGGAGCTAAGTAGGGTAGGGTGGAGTAGGTTAGTCCTATTATATGAGAAAGGAAGGGTTTCATCTCTTTATATAGTTTTTTATTAAGCATACCACTTGTTAGTGAGATAAACTATTTTATTTTGTCTGACACAAATGGGCAGGCCTGGCTCAACTTTGAAACCAGAAGGAGGCTGGAGGTCCTATAAGTGGTGATTGCTTGTTGATGGATTTATTAGGGGTTTATTGTCATCTTCTAGTGGTGATGCATTTGAGCCAGCCTGTACTGACTCCTAAGAGTCAATTGTTAGCATTTCAGTTACATCACACTGGTAGCTTAAAATTGGCCATGAAGGAAGTATTTATGTCACTGAAATTGGAAAACCCTATAAATGAGTCTCCACCTCCTCTGAACGCTGGTTGTTAAACATTTATCAGCACAGCACTGACTAGCAGCCAGACACAATGCTAGGCCCTAATTCTGGACAGAGATGACAGGAGTACCTCACCATTTTCGTGTCTTACTACTTTTTTTTTATTATTAGAATCTCCAAGGTGTTCAGTATTCTAAACTACTAACATGAAAGATTACCATTTCCCCACCTATCCTCTGACTTTATAGTCGTGAACAGTTTTTCTTCTGAATGCTTAATTCTGGCAGGAGGCCAAATGGTTTGGATCAGGTTATAGAGCTGACTGTGGGGCATATATCAAACAAAACTTATACTAGCAGATGAGAAATGCAGTGCTGACTTTGGTGTCAGTTAACTTGGGTGAGACAAATACCCTCCCCAAACCTGAGTTTCTTGGTCTGTAAAATAAAAGGTAATTGGTCTAGCAAACTCTGGTTGTTCTGACATTCTGGATTACAAATCTAATTTTCTTTTGGAATGTCAAGTATCTATATACAAGAGTTATTAGACATCATCTCTACATAATTCACCCCACACCTCTATTTATACTAAACCACTTTTCGTTCTTCAAAACATGCTGTGTCAAGTCTCTGAGCCTTTGCATTTAATGTTTCCTTTTATGGATTATCCTGCCTTCCCTTCTGTCCATCTGACAAAATCCTGCTCCTCTTTGAAGGGTCGGCTTATGTGTGACCACCACTGTAAAGCTTCTAGGACTCTCTCAGCATCCTTCAGTGTCCTTCTCTCCCACTGGCACATGTGGAGGCTACATGGTAAGGAATCCAGCTGTAAGTATGGGCACTCCAGTCTCTTTTTACTGGTTCTATCTTCTGTTCATCTTCTTGAATTCGTTTGTTCCATATAGCTTGGCTGAGCTTTGGCATCTGCTACTGCTTGATTTTCACTTCTTTATCCACCACTCCCTTTTGGACTTGGTGCGCTAGAGGGTTCTTCAAACATTACTTTTGTTCTCCTCTTGTTCTTTATGCCTAAGGGCCATTTCTCTTAAACCACTCTCATACCTTGTTGTTTCTTCTCCTCCTCCTCCTCCTCCTCCTCTTCCTCCTCCCCCTCCTTCTTCCTCCTCCTCCTCTTCTTCTTCTAAGATTTTTATTTATTTATTTGACAGCGAGAGAGAGAGACAGCGAGAGAGGGAACACAAGAAGGGGGAGTGGGAAAGGGAGAAGCAGGCTTCCCGCTGAGCAGGGATCCTGAAGTGGGGCTCAATCCCAGGATCCTGAGATCATGACCTGAGGCAAATGCAGAAGCTTAACCAACGGAGACACCCAGGCACCCCTCGTACCTTATTTCAATTCCTGAAATACTAGGCCTGCTCAAGACCTAATTCCCCACCTGTGTTCTGATGAGAGCTTAGAAATACTTTAAGGATGAAACGATTCTTTCACTTTTTCAAACTCTGTGTTCATAATGTCTGGATCATAAAAGTGCTCAAGGAATGTTCATTGAGTGAAAGAATAAATGAATGAATAGGATGAGAACTAACCCAACAGAAGATCTGACTTAGGGGCCACTAGTGAAAGGTAGGCTTGATCTCACTTCCTGTATGCTGGTCATTCGGTTTGGATTTTGCTCTATAGATTGGTAATTCTCAACCTTTTTTTTAGGGTTTCCCATAGGAAATGAAAAAACTGGATATTTTACCAGCAAAATAATATATACATAAAAAAAGTTTGCACAGAATTTCAGTGCTCTCAAAAATCCCCTTGAAGCCCACCCCTGAATGTCGGGTAAATAACCTCTCTACAATACACAATGGAGAGGCAGAGCAAGTTTTAATTCTGAGAATGACATGATAAAAAATAGTGCTTTAAAAAGGCATCTAAGATAGACTGGAAGGCCAGGAAATCTGAAGACCTAGAGGATCTGGATATAAGTTGATGAAGGGGTGAAAGAGAGTAGGATACACTCTCACATGAGCAGATATAAGAGATACTGGAAAGGAAGATAGAGGGTTTGATTACCAGTTGTATGAAGGAACCAACTAATAATTATTCTGTGCTCTTAAAATAGGATCCTTGAAGAAGTTAAAGACTGATCTCTTGGAGACAAGACAGGATAATCATCTCTTGATTTTATAGAGTGATACTGGCACATGTGAAATAAATTAATGTTTCCAAATCTATTGATTCATTTCTTGGGAACAGTAAATTTGCATGCCCAATTATCCACTGACCTGGTCATTATTGGTTTAGGAATTTAGTGGAAGAGAGCAGAAATAGGAAGAAGGGTATTTTATAACTTACCAGAATTTTAGAACTGGCATCTTTCCCTCCCTCTATTCCACTCTTCCAGTCTCTTTAATACAAAGCACATCACACTTTCTGTAAATTATGTTTTTTCAGCTTTTTTTCCAAGTGAGGTATACCTTTTTCTTCTGTTTGGTACTCAGTTCAAACAAGATACCTTCTATAAAACCTGTGCATAATTCTGTTGGACTTTCATCTAGTTCAGGTTGGTAAACCCATACCTCAGTAATTCCCAGTTCTAATTTATGATATTGCTAGTGTGCAAGGAGCATGAGTAACTCTGCCCAGAAATACAGTAAAAGCACATAAGATTTAGAAGATATCAGGCTTAGTGTACCTTAAGAATAGGTATTAAGTGTGGTGTGTGGGGATAAAGCTGAATAAATTTAAGTATGTGAGAGAAGGTTAACATAAGCTCACGTCATTTGGAAATTTCCTTGATTATACCTCTATCAGAAGATAGGCAACAGCGGTCCATTTTGCGCTTACTAGATTTTCTGCAACTTTTAATCATTTCCATCTAATTTCTTTGTTTTCTCCTTTTTCCTTTGAGCAAACACTCCTTTCCAGACTTATTTCTTCACTTGTGTTTTTAATCCTAGTCTTTCATTTCCCTTCATGAAAACTGGACCACCTATGATATCCTCTCTTCTTTACATTGCCAATTTCTTACTTTATTGGCTCCTTCTCATCAGTGTACAAACAAGCTCAAGTGGGTTTGCTGTCATTTCATGCACTTATTCTTTCTCCCTCATTTCTTTGGTCAGAGCCAGTGCAGCCTACTCTTTTTGCCACACCTTCCAGTCTATGTTTGTATTAAATAGGACACATGATAGATTATGTTGTGGTAAAAAAATAAATCCTGGACTCTCAGTGGCTTAGTAAAACAGAGATGTATATCCCTTTACATCACAATCTGAGGCAGGCTGGGCAGACTACTTTTCTCTTCATGCAACTCAAAGACCCAGGCAACATCCAGTTCAATAGTACCATGTTAGACTTGAGTCCTTTGTTTTCAGCCACATAGCCAAGGGAGAGAGTATACATATGGAAGATACCCTTGATTTTAACTGTGCAGACAAGAAGAGCCATCTCATATCCCTTTATGTTCCACTTTGAGACTGGTCGTATTACCCCAACTTGATGTATGAGGGGTAGGAAAAGTCTAGGAGCACACAGATATTCAATGAGCTCTAATGGTCTTGGCCCCACTCCCATCTCCTCAGTACCATGTTTCTGTTCTCACCTCTCTGAAGGAGTGTAAGAGCAGATTATGACCTTGACACACTGCATGTTCTTTAGGCTGTATTGGCCAGTGCTTTGGAAGGCAACGTTATAAACACTAAATTGAACATAAAATTTGAAAATTTAAACTAGCCTAAACTGGACTAGATTTTTTAAATATTCAGAGTGACCTGAAAGCTATAGGGTCTGTGTGAGATGCTGTTAAGGGTCAGGAAAAGGAGATTTGACCAAGTAGATTTGAAAAGAATGATTGGGAAAAAATAAAATGTGTAACGTTTGCACCTTAATGGGTTTTAGACTGTCCAATATGAAACCTGTATTTAGGTGAGAGAACATTATCATTAGATAAAAGGAAAACTATGCGACAATTGTTGTTAAATGTAAGCTACATGAAGAAACCAAACACTAATACTGCTATTCTTTTGTCTTTGAACAAACTTAAACAATGCCTTCGCCTCAGTTTAGATAACAGAAAAGGGAACTTAATTATACTTAAAATTAAATTCAAAGATGGATCTCCTAAAAATAATTGAATTTGGTGAATGCCTTTCTTCTAAGAGTGCTGTGAAACTCTCATAATTAGATTAATGTGTTTAATTCTACTGAGTATTGATTGCAGTAAGGGTGAATTCGCCCTAATCATAAAGTACATCACATCTAAACAAAGTAAATGCCCTTTAATGTCCTTGAAGTGACCTCTCGAGTGGAGTTTTCAAATTCTCATACATGTTTTTAACTTCTGGGGACTTTAGTGCAAATTATGATTCAAAGAAAGAATTTAATTAATAATGTATGTCCATGGATAATTAAAAAGAACTCTTCCTTTATGGAAAAAATACTTTAGGTATGAAGAAAATGTCTCAGAAATGTTCAGTGTTAGGACGTGGTTGATATGTCATCTCAACTTTCCTATTTCTTAAGCCATCCCACTGCAATTTGGAATCTGCTTTGCTTTTAAAGACCTGTAGGGAAAAAGATTTCAGCATTGCACAGTGTAAACCATCCTTCCAGTCACAACTGAACCTGTGTGTTATTGATTATACTGAACATTCTGTATTATATATTTCTTAAAGCCAAGCTTATTGCATTCTTACAATTTTTCTTACTTATTACTTATTTGTATGAATTGTTTATACATCAATAATTTTAAATCCATTTTCCCTGACAGGAGACACAGCTTTATTTATTTGACACAGACAGTGACACAGAGAGAGAGCACACAAGCAAGAGGAGAAGGAGAGAGAGAAGCAGCCTCCCTGATGAGCAGGGAGTCCGATTCAGGGCTCGATACAGGGCTTGAGCCAAAGGCAGATGCAATGAACTGAGCTACCCAGGAGCCCCTGTCATATGATTTTAAAATTGGAGGGCCCTACTGGGACATCTATGGTACCACTTAATTTTACAGAGTCCAAAGAACTCTGCAAATTCACTTGATTAGTGGCAGAGCTCAAATGAACTGATTTTCAAATCAGTGTTTTGTGCTTTATATAACGATTTCTTAATTGTGTATTACTCTTTACATAGGATGGATGGAAAGGTTGATTTAGGATCTCAGCAAGCAAGATTAATAGCAATAAGTAAAAAGTACTATGGACAAATTGCTTAGAGGGGATAGATGATAAAATCTAAGTTAGAGCACCCAAATATAAAAAAAAAAAACAAACATAAAGGAACTAACTGATAATAACACAATAATAGTAGTTCACATCAATGGACAGATCATCTAAATAGAAAATAAATGAGGAAACAATGGCTTTGAATGACATACCTGGCCAGATGGACTTCCATCCTAAAACAGCAGAATATACATTATTTTCAAGTGCACATGCAGCATTCTCCAGAATATATCACATACTGGTCACAAAACGGGCCTCAACAAATACACAAAGACTGAAATCATACCATGCACCTTTTCTGACTGCTGTGAAACTAGAAGTCAACCACAAGAAAAAAAATTGGAAAGACCCTAAGTACATGAAGGTTAAACAACATGCTACTAAACAATGAATGGCTCAACCAGGAAATCAAAGATGGAACTAAAAAATACATGGAAACAAATGAAAATGAAAATACAATGGTACAGAACCTTTGGGATGAAGCAAAAGAGGTTCGAAGGGGAAGTATATAGCAATACATTATGTTGCTATATAAGTATATAGCAACATATTTAAGAAGCAAGAAAAGTCTCAGATAAATAACCTAAACTTATACCTAATGGAGCTACAAAAAGAACAACCAATGAAGCCTAAAGACAGCAGAAGGAAGGAAATAATAAAGATCAGAGCAGAAACAAATGATATAGAAACTAAAGAATCAATAGAACAGATCAGTGAAACCAGAAGCTGGTTCGCTGAAAAAATTAATAAAATTGATAAACCTCTAGCCAGACTTATCAAAAAGAAAAGAGAAAGGACCCCAAAAAATAAAATAACAAAAGAAAGAGGAGAAATAACAACCAACATCACAGAAATACAAATAATTATAAGAGAATATTATGAAATACTATATGCCAAAAATTAGACATCCTGGAAGAAATGGATACATTCCTAGAAACATATAAACTATCAAAACTGAAACAGGAAGAGATAGAAAACTTGAACAGACTGGTTATCAGCAAAGAAATTGATTCAGTAATCAAGAAACTCCTAACAAACAGAAGTCCAGGGCTAAAAGTCTTCACAGGCAAATTCTACCAGACATTTAGATAAGAGTTAACACCTCTTCTTCTCAAACTATACCAAAAAATAGAAAAGGAAGAAAACTTACAAATTCATTCTATGAGGCCAACATTACCTTTATACCAAAACTAGATAATAAGACTCCACTAAAAAAAAAGAGAACTACAGACCAATATCCCTGATGAACATGGATGCACAAATTCTCAATAAAATACCAGCAAACCAAATCCAACAATGCATTAAAACAATCATTCACCATGATCAAGTGGGATTTATTCCTGGGTTGCCAGGGTGGTTCAATACTTGCAAATCAATCAACATGATACCTCACATTATTAAAAGAAAGGATAAGAACCACATTTCAACAGATGCAGGAAAAGCACTGGACAAAGTACAGCCTCCATTCATGACAAAAATCCTCAACAAATTAGGTTTAGAGAGAACATTCCATAACATAATAAAGACCATATATGAAAAACCTACAGCTAATATCATCCTTAATGGGGAAAAACTGAGAGCTTTTCCTCTGTGTTCAGGAACAAGACAAGGATGTCCACTCTCACCACTGTTATTTAACATAGTACTGGAAGTTCTAGCCTTAGCAATCAGAGAGCACAAAGAAATAAAAGGCATCCAAATCATCAAGGAAGAACTCAAACTATCACCATTTGCAGATGACATGATACTTTTATGTGTATAGAAAACCCAGCAGACTCCACCAAAAAATAGCTAGAACTGATAAACAAATTCAGCAAAGTTGCAGGATAAAGATCAATGTACAGAAATCTGTTGCATTTCTATACACCAATAATGAAGCAACAGAAAGAGACATTAAGGAATCAATCTCATTTACAATTGCACCAAAAATAATAAGATACGTAGGAATAAACCTAACCCAAGAAGTGAAAGACCTGTACTCTGAAAACTGTAAAAAAAAAAAACCTTGAAGATGACACAAAGAAATGGAAGGCCAGTCCATGCTCATGGATTGGAAGAATGAATAATGTTAAAATGTCTATGCTACAAAGCAATCTACAGATTTAATGCAATCCCTATCAAAATACCAACAGCATTTTTCACAGAGCTAAATCAAACAATCCTAAAGTTTGTATGGAACCACAAAACAAAACAAAACAAAACAAAACACCAAAAAGAAAAAAAAAAACCCCATCCAACCCCAAATAGTCATAACAACCTTGAAAAAGAAAAGCAAAGTTGGAAGCATCACAACTCTAGACTTCAAGCTATATTATAAAGCTCTAGTGATCAGAACAGTGTACTACTGACACAAAAAGAGGCACATAGATCAATGGAACAAATGAGAAAACCCACAATTATATGGTCAATTAATTTTTGATGAAGCAGGAAAGAATATCCAATGGGAAAAAGATGGTCTTTTCAACAAATGGTGTTGGGAAAACTGGAGAGCAGTATGCAGAAGAATGAAACTGGACCACCACACACACACAAAAAAATTCAAAATGGATTAAAGACCTAAATGGGGACCTGAACCCATAACAATCCTAGAGGAGAACACAGGCAGCAACCTCTTTGACATTGGCTGTAGCAACTTCTTTCTTGATATGCCTCAGGGAAACAAAAGTAAAGTATTGGGACTTCATCAAGATAAAAAGCTTTGGAACAGTGAAGGAAACAATCAACAAAACTAAAAGACAACCTAAGAATGGGAGAAGATATTTGCAAATGACATATCTGATAAAGGGTTAGTATCCAAAATATATAAGGAATTTATAAAACTCAACATCCAAAAAATGAATAATCTGATTAAAAAATGGGCAAAAGACCTGAATAGGCATTTTCCAAAGAAGACATACAAATGACCAACAGACACATAAAAACATGTTCAGCACACCCATCATCAGGGAAATATACCTCAAAACCACAGTGAGAAATCACTTCACACCTGTCAGAATGGCTAAAACCAACAACACAAGAAACAATAGGTGTTCTCAAGGATGTGGAGAAAGGGAACGTCTTGCACTGTTGGTGGGAATGCAAACTAGTATAGCCACTCTGGAAAACAGTATGGAGTTTCCTTAAAAAGTTAAAAATAGAACTACCCTACAATCCAGCAATGGCCCTACTAGGTATTTATGCAAAGAATACAAAAATACTAATTCAAAGGGATACATGGACCCTAATGTTTATAGAAGAATTATCTACAATAGCCAAACTATGGAAACAGCCCAAGCGTTCATAGACTGATGAATGGATAAAGAAGAGGAAATATATACATACGATGGAATATTACTCAGGTATAAAAAAGAATGAAATCTTGCCATTTGCAATGATGGGGATGGAGCTAGAGTGTTTTATGCTAAACAAAATAAGTCAGTCAGAGAAAGACAAATACCATATGATTCCACTCATATGTGGAATTTAAGAAATAAACAAAACAAGCAAAGGGGAAAAGAGAGAGAGAGAGAGAGAGAGAGAGAGAGAGAGAGAGAGAGAGAGAGAGAGAGGTAACCCAAGAAAGAAACCCTTAACTATAGAGAACAAACTGAGGGTGACCAGAGGGGACATGGTTAGGGGAGATGGATGAAATAGGTGATGGGGATTAAGGAGTGTACTTGTGATGAGTGCAGGGTGTTGCATGTTAGTGTTGAACCACTAAATTGTACATTGGAAACTAATATTTTCACTGTGTGTTAACTGACTGGAATTAAAATTAAAACTTAAAATTTGCAACTATACCCTAATTTATTGGATTGCTTAATTAATATCTGTCTGACCCACCAAATTATAAGCTCTAAGACAGTAATAATTATAATTTAAGTTATATTCTGGTAACAGGCACAGAGTTGTCTTTTTAGAAGAGATTTAATTTGGCAGCTTATAATTTCTCTTTTAGGTATTTTATACAGTACTATATTCACAGTTCCACAGATGACTTCCAAGTTCTGAATTTTGTTAAGTTTTTGAACACTTCTTTTTCAGAAAGTTATCCTTTGAAGTAATTGCTGAATTTTATATATATTTCTAAATGTCATCAGAAGAGCCACATTTTAGTACTCTCTTGAGTTTTTGATATTGTCTTAAAGGATCTTTTCACTGAAGTACTTGTTAATCGTATCACATTAAAGTTGACAAGAAGATCAATGAGACATCTTACAAATTGAGTGTATTGATTAAACTGTCCATTGATGTCTTTCACTGATGGCTCATTCAACCTAGAGTTTGTGTAATTCTGAAGATTAAGAGATACCCGAAGGTATCATTCAAAGGAATTATAGGACTTTTTCCCTTGATTTGATTTTATTCATTTTAAATTATAAAATCACACATTAATGTATTGTCATATGAAAGTTCAATAAAATAGCAGTTATAGAACAAAAACTAAAATTCTTCCTTAATAATTGTGTCAGTCTCCTCAGGCTGCCATGACAAAATATCACAGATTGGGTGGCTTCCACAAGATAAATTTATTTTCTCATAGTTCTAGAAGCTGGAAGTCTGAGATCATGGTGCCGGCATGGCCAGTTCCTGATGACAACTTTCTTCCTGGCTTGCAGATGGCAGCCTTCTCACTGTGTGCTTACAAGGTAGACAGAGAGAGCAAGTTTCCTGGCATCTCTTCTTATGAAAGCACTAATCCCATCAGGAGGGCAACACCAGCATGAACTCACTTAAACCAAATTACCTCCAAGTGCCCCATCTCCAAATACTAACACACTGGGATTCAGGGCTTCAGTGATTGCTAATTTAAATAAAGCATATTATGTGCCAAGATCTCTCCTAAGCAACACTTGTGCACATATTTACATTTTACACATAAGGAAACTGAAGGATCTAAAAACACACACAGCTAATAAATGGCAGAGCCAGGACTCAAATCAGGGGGTTTGAGCACAAAGTCTGTGCCCATAAATACTACTGTATAAAAGCTTCTGTAAGACTTCACTCTTTCCATTGAACCCTCCTCAGAGATAACACTGTCAGTAAGCAAGAATTTAGAATACTTCTACACCAATTTATAGGCCATTTGGGCTCTGTTTTTGTGGTCCTTGAATTCATCAGGAGAGTGTTGTTACAGAATGTGGTATAAAGAACAGGATATGCTAAACCTTTTGGACTGTTCTTCTCTCTGCACCCAACCCCACCCCACTTGCCTTGTTAATGCCTACCAGTCCTTCAGATTTCACTGAAGTGGTACCTAATTATGAAAGTCTTCCTGATTTCTCACACCTTTTATTCTAACAAGGAAGAAAATGGACCAAAGCGGTAAACTGATTTGTGAGGGGCTGCCTAGCTATTTGGTATCAGACTAGAACTAGAATTCCTACTCCCTGATTTAGCTGATCACTCTTTTTCAGCACACCACTTTAATTTTCTGGAACTCCAATTCACCATGTACAACTCAAGGGAGGAATTCATAAGAGTACTACAGTCTTGTGATTTGGCTAACTTAGGACAGGTACATTTTAGATCTTAAATCTATAAACTGATTCTTCTAAAAAGCAGCACCAAAATAAAAGAGAGCGTTTTAACTTTCAGCACGAGGTACAAACCAAATTTTTGAAATGACTTCTGTGAAAGACAAGATTAAGATAATCTTTTGATTAAAAGTAACATGAAGGCATGGAGGCGTTATTAGTATACTACTAGAAAAGCAGAGAGGATCAAACTCTTATAATAATCTAACCATGTAAGAGAATATGTATTAGTTGCCTATGGTTACCAATAAACCATCACTAACTCAGCAGCTTAAAACAGCATAAATATATTATTTCTTAGTTAAGTTACTCAGAAGTCTGGTAGGTTCAGCTGATTTTTCTGCTATGGGTGCCACAAGGCTGAAATCAAGGTGTTGGCCAACCTAGGATTTTACCTGGAGGCTCTGAAGCAGAATCTACTTCCAGGCTCATCCAGATTGTTGGCAAAATTCAGTTCCATGTGGTTATAGCACCGAGGTCTTTATTTCCTTGCTGCTAATTAACTAGGGTTGTTCTCTGTTTCTAGAGGGTGGCTGCATTCCCTGGCCTGTAGCCTCCTTTCTCCAACTTTAAAGCCAACAACAGTGGGTCAGTCCTCTCATACTTGTTTCTCTGACCTCTCTTCTTGTCTCATCTTTCTTGCTTTTTTCCTGCTATATGCCTTTGATGAACTCTTCTACTTTCTTCTTCTACTCTTAAGTACTCAAGTGATTACATTAGGCCCACTTGAATAATCTAGGACAATATCATTATTTTAATGTCCATAACCATTATCACATCGATGCAGTAATTATGCCTTCCCTTTTGCTATAAAGGAACACTGTTCTGGAAATTAGGGCATGAAAATCTTTAGGAGTTCATTATTCTGCTTACCACAGTCCACCTTTTGGCCCTCAAAGATTTATGTCCATTTCACATAACAAAATACATTTAGCTCATTCCAAGATGCCCAAAGATCTCATCCTATTACAGTATTAATTTAAGTTCAAAATTTCATCAACTCTAAAATTCCAGATCTAATCACCCAATCCATCTAAATCAGGTATGAGTGAAACCTGGGGTATAATTCTTCTTGGAGCATAATTCCTCTCCATCTTTGGCCTTATGAAACTAAAGAAACAAGTTATTTTATTCCAAATGTATGATGATGTGACAGACATTGGATTACAGTTATAGATATGCTGGTTCAAAAAAGGGAAAATGGAAAGATAAAAAGAGTGACTGGTCTCAAATAATTTTGAAATCCAGCCATACAAACTCCATTAGATATTGAGGTCCAGGGAAAATAATCTCTGGGTTTCTCAGCTCTTGGTTGCTTCCTCTGAGTCATGCTTCCCTTTTCACAAAAGGTAGCACGTGTTTGCCACTAAGTAGTTTTAACACCTTGTTTTCTGCAAGTGGAATTGTAGGGTCCCGACAACCTCTTTTCATTTTGTACTCTCTCTGCCTCATTCAGTCCTTGGTAGCAGTGTTTCTGCTGTTATAATACTCTCAAGAACTTCATGAGTTTCCCATGTATGTCATGGGGATTCACGACACATTTTCTTAAAAATTTTTATTATTTATTTATTTATATGAGAGAGAGAGAGAGAGAGAGAGAGAGAGAGAGAGAGAGAGAGAGAGAGAGAGAGAGAGCATGCACAAGCAGGGGGATGGGCAGTGGGAGAAGCAGACTCCCCACTGAACAAGGAGCCTGACTTGGGGCTTGATCCCTGGGCCCCACGATCATGACCTGAGTCAAAGGCAGCGCTTAACTGACTGAGCTACCCAGGGGACTTTACATAGGTCTTTCTTAGATAATATCATCTCTAGGGGTTTTGATGATATGGCTGAAGGGATCTATCACAGCTTTCATCTCTTCAAATAGCACTTTCTACAGCTGAATACTCTGATCTTTTGAACTTCTTAAGGTATTAGAAAAAGGTTTTATAGACACACCTGGCCTTTTTTCTATAACATGTCTTCCTGCCAAGCAGATCTCTTCAAAACCAGCAGTGGTGGGTCAAAACCTTCCCAGGTGTTGAATCTCTCTGATCTTCCCTTCTGCTTCATTTCTCCTCTGCTTCTTTTGTTTTCTGCTGTATCTCTTTGACTGACTCCAGCTGGAGAAATTTCTCTACTTTTAGTTGCTCCACTGATTGGACTGGGGTATACCTTCAAAATCCAGGATAATCTCCCCATTTTAAGATTCATAATCCAAATCACATTTTCAGTCTCTTTTGCCATGTAACAGAGCACATTCATAGGTTCTGAGGATTAGCATGTGAAAATCCTTGGGAACCATTATTCTGCCTATCATAGAATATAATCCCACAAATCGACCAATGCACGGGAAAGAACAAGAGAGGGGGGTAAACTGAGGAGAAAATAGCTCTTGGGAGCTAACAGAAATTGGAAAGCATTCCATGGTTTCTGGGCTTCAGGTTTCAGAGTTCTACATAGGCTGGTGACTGGGAGTACTGAGCTCAGCAGCCTGCTGAGTACTGCCCCAGAAGGGCTTCTCTGGCTTGAACCAGGGGAGTAAACTTAGGCAAGGGAGCTCAAGGAAAAGAATTGCCTTGATCTTTAATCATCATGAACGAGTTTGACAGAGTGAGAGTAGAGAGATATGATGGCTTCATAGACCAACACTGAACTACAGTTTATTAAGTAAGTGTTGTAATTTAGTTCTGCAGTGGTAAGAGTCTTAGCATGCTTGCTTCATATTGCAGATATTATTATGAGTGTCAGAGTAGGGATCAAACATCAAATAATAACATCAAATCCCCAAAACAATTTACTTTAGGGTGTCTGGTAGACTTTTACCTGGTTAGACCACAGAGCCACCATAATATATAACAGTATGGGAATAGTATATTTATTTTTTCCTTTGGAATTATTAATCTGGATAATATGAGTCACATGCCCTCTAACCTGGCAGCTCATTAGAAGTAGCAGATATCAACAAGTAAATCACATTAAGATAGAGCATGTTACTTAAATAAGAGACTTCTGAATCCTGGGAGAATGTGCAGGAATCTATTTAAGGACTCTGCCATTTCCATCTGCTGTAATTTAAATTACATCACCAATGTGATGTTTAAACTGTCTTGTACTAGAAAATTAATCAAAGAAACTCATTCATTTCAGTTTGCTTTTCTGCAGTGTTGGCTCACAAGTACAAAAATATGATGAGAAACATATTTAGCTTAGCACTTAAATCAAGGTTACAAGGCTCTCTTAAATACATGTAGTGACTTCAGTGTGCTAACACTCCTTTCCTTGGCCTAATGGCTTGCTTTCTAAATGGGATTCTTTCCAAAACCCTTCTATAGGGGGAAATAAAAGCAATTTAGAATTTGAAACAAGCCGGTATCAAGTAGTTCACACAACATGTTTCATAGGGAAGCTAAATCTTAAACTAAAATTTTATTCCAATTATCAAGAATTTGGACTTAAGCTACAGTAATAACTAAAAGCTTTCTATTTTTTTCTTTTCTTTTCTTCTTTGTTTTTGGTTGGAAATAAAGACTGTGGTCTGGTAGTGAAGTACCCACCCCCCACTCTGTGTATTGGCCATTTTTCTCATTTATGTCTTCCTTAAAGATGAAGTACTTGATGCTTGGATATGCTGGTATTTCTTGGAGGATTTCATTTGAACTCCACCCCGGAACACTACTCAGTCCTATGTGGAAGTGACTATTCCTAATTATGTCATGATTACCTGGGGCAGAGTCGGATGAAGAGTTTGTCTTTTGGCTTACCTAGATTTATGGCCTTTTAATTTTATTCCTTCTTATCATTCCCATAGGATGCTATACTTATATTTCCTATTCTATGTCACAAATAGTCTGGGCTTCACATCTAGTTTTACTCCACAGTGAAGGAAATTAAGGCTCAGGCTTCATAGAGTTTTAAGAATCATGACCACCGCTTAAATTTTGTTGGTATCAGTCTCATCTGGAGTCACCTACCTGTAGCTATGTGAGCTGTGAACCGAAGATAACTAAGGGACAGCTGGAGAGGCGCCTGCTACAGGCAGATTTGGGTCATCTTCCTGCTCTCTCTAAATGTAATTCTGGCCATTTCTTTCTTTCCTATCCTTCCTCCAATCTGTACTTCAAAATAACACGAAGCCAAATGACCTTCTCTGATGGAGGTGGACGACTCATTAAGGGGAGGCTGCTGGTTGGACAGCCATGGTGGAGTACAAGTACATATATGTTGCCATGTCTTTGATATCAAATGGGCAGTTTCCCAAATTGTGGCCAACATCGTCCAAATATTCCAGGAAATCTGCAGTCCCAATGCTGAAGGTGTGTTGTCTTTTCAGAATCTGTAAGCACAAATCTGGGAGCAAGGGGTCTGCTAGATGTTTGTTTTTGGGCAACTGTACAATGAAAGTAGTTTTAAATATAAAGGGGGTTCTGAGTTTAATTTCTCACTGAAAGGAAAGCTTTGTGCTTCTTGCCCTGACCTACTTAAACTCCACCAAAGAGACATTGCTGGACAAACAGAACGTTCCTTGTCTGCTGTTGAGATGCCAGAAAAACGATGAGATGAGCACACCAGGTCCATTTATAAAATAAAACTGTTTTAAGCCACAACTAACAGCATTCCAATTCAGATTTTTCCAGACTTCATGTCTTTGTATAATATTTGAAGAAATATTTTTATAATGTGTTAAAAATTTCTCTAAACTCTTAAGTTTTAGGTGTTTTATCATATGGTACTGTATTTAAGATATAAATAGAGAGGAAGTTAATGTATGTGTGGGAGTTATTGGTTTATTTGAATACCACGTTAAGAAATCTTTTGAGATTTGTAAAGTTGTGGCTATAAATATGTTGTTTTTAGAACTGGGTATGTCATTGGTGGGCTCTGCACATCTTGGAATAATTGGA
Source organism: Ailurus styani (assembly GCA_002007465.1). NCBI lineage: Eukaryota > Metazoa > Chordata > Mammalia > Carnivora > Ailuridae > Ailurus > Ailurus styani. The sequence continues at coordinate 1,122,590 of LNAC01000090.1, read as the reverse complement.
AACAGGATTTCCTGAAGTAGGATTAGGTTAGGTAGGATTTTCTACCTAACTTTCCTGTGTTACCAGGTACTGAAAATAAGGAAAGAATAATACATACTAAGAAAGACAAGGTGAATACATATGAAAAAGAAAAAAATATTTTTTTAACTGATGAGGCTACAACTGAGAGAAAGGAAAGGTTGACAGAATGTGTTGATGAATCTCACATGTTTTTGAATCTTTGTGGACTCACTGGGTTTATAGTCTTGAATTTTGCTGGTGAACAAATTTGAATTGGCTCATCCAGTATAAATCATTATAACCTCTGTTTTCTCTAATATCTCCCACAATTTACAAAAATTTCTCATGTTGAAATATTACTTCAATGATAATTTAACAAAGCATCTAATATGTGTTACATGCTTCCATGTGATAGGCATGTGCTAAACCCTTTAAGTGCATCATTTTTGAGAGAGAGAGAGAGAGAGCGAATGTGTGAACAGGGGCAGGGGTGGGAGGGTACAGGGGGAAGAGAGAGAGAGAGAGAGAATCTTAAATAGGCTCCAAGGCCAGCATGGAGGCTGACCTAGGCTGGCTTGTCGATCTCACAACCCTGAGATCATGACCTGACCTGAAATCAAGAGTTGGATCCTTAATCAACTGTGCCATCCAGGTGCCCCATTGCATCATTTCTTTTAACCCTCAAAACAACCCCATGCAGTAGTAGTATTAATCCTATTTTGCAAATGAAATTATTCAGGTTCTGTGAGGTGAGGAAACTTGACTATAAGGCTAGTAAGTTATGGAAATGAGGTATAATAATAGTTGCTAAAATTATATAGCAAGTAGTATATCATATTGAATCTTCATATCAACCGAACAATGCAGAAGAGAAGAGTAACAGAGAAAAAGTAGGGAAGCCAGAGTTTGAACCTTGTCTGTTTGACTCCAACTCTGAGTGTAATTATGAGTATTAAGTTACAAAGGTGTGCTGTCGGTAGCCACTAGCCACATGTTATAATTCAAATTTAGATTAGTTAACCTTTTTTTAAAAAACATTTGGCTTTTTATTCACCTTAGCTACATTCAAGTGCTCACTAGCTAGTGACTACCATTTTGGACAGCACAGTATACATCCATCATTGCAGAAGTTCTATTAAACATGCTGCTGATAGATTCTGTATTAACGTTTTCCTGGTGAAGTTTTAATAAAATAATGTGGACTTCAAGAAGAGATTTGGGAAACACTTAAATTTTATGACCAGTGCTAAACTAATCATCATTTGGAGTGGACTAATTTTACTGATGGTTACTAATTAATTTTATTTTTATTATTCTTGTCATAAATTTGATGGGAGAAAAGCTTCTGATCAAGTTTTTAAAACTTAGAAATTGTGGATCCTTATTTTAGATCTGTGACTCCCCTTTCATGGATTATATAACTCCTAATAATTTTCCATTTGGGAATATTAAGTTGGCAAAAATAATTTCAAGGAGACAAGAGGTGCAAGACAGTATTAAAAAATCCACTCTAAAAATTGAAATCCTTCCAATAAATAAATTTGCAGGGTTTTTTTTTGTTTGTTTGTTTTTGTTTGTTTGTTTTTTTTGCCAAGAAGAATAATGCTGTTTAAATGAACCATCACATTCTGTTTAGTCATTTGAAACTATCTTGCCTTTTCTGAACAGCATATGCTGCTCTAGCTTAATGCCATTTCAAGAATAAAATAATCAAGAAGAAATGTTTTTACTTAGAATGACTATCTTTGTATTTTTATGTATATCTAAGGTGGGTTCTTTTCTGCATTTCTTATCTTTAAAATAATTAAATAAAACGATAAACTTACTGCCTACATACTGACATTCTGGGTACCTGTTGGATTCATTCCAATTTATGAAGGTGTCCTGAATGATAATTTCAGAATTGATTGGATGAATTTCAGATGGAGATCTGTTTCTATGGAAACATATTGGGTTTACAGACTGAAAGACTATTGTAAACAGCATTAACTAAAATTGCATATGCACAGGATGACTTCACTCCTTCCCTAGAAAATTCCCTGGTTTTAGGAAAAATAAAGGCTAGAGCAGGCCAAACCTAATCCCAGTTGCCTGAATGATTATCTGGTCAACACCAGTCACCAGCCTTAGAAATAGTCAATTTCATAGCTAAAATGTGCTCTCTGAGGGGAGGGGCTTCCTTATCAGGCCAGTACCAGAGTCCCAGTACAAGCTAGGTAAGAAAGTCTACTGGTAGGTTTATCTGTGGGAGCATCTTGCTAGAAGGTATGAGCTAAACACATGTGTCAGGGGTGAACCTAAGATCTGGGGCTGGGAGTGAATAGCTCAGGCAGAAGAGCAAAAACAGACTGAGGAGGAGTAGACTCAGTATAGAAAAAAAAAAAGGAAAAATGGGACAATTTGGGACTGGGGTGATGTGTATAGAATTTCTAAGGAAGATGGTGCTGTGCAATTGGAGATTTTAAAGAAAGAACCATGAGCTATGTCTCAGTATGGAATTTTCCCGCCTGGTCAGTGTTGAGGGATAATTATCCATGTGTCTCTTAAGTTTCTGTACATCTTATAAGCAGAGGGCACTGACGAACTTTATTCCAGATTACCTTTTGAAGGACGTTGGTATAGTGAACAGCCTTGGATGTCTGAGATAATGTCTCTACCTGGAGCAAGGTCAAGTCTGTTTATTCTTCAGTATTGTAAATATGTCTCCCTCCAGGGTATACTCTGACTAGGTTTACTGCCCATTATAAAAGATATGGGTTTCCAAAGCTTTCTGGCATCATGCCCCACTTACATGTGTATAATCACCCAGCCTTCTTCACATCACCCCATGGTAACTGGGACTCAGGGAACCAACACAAATCCTGATACTGTCAGTATAGCTATGATTAGTAAACTATCCTTTGTTTCTGACCCAGGAATCTTGTGTCATTTGTCAGCATCTATAAATCTATGGTAGCCTATCTTGGTAGCTTGCAATCAGGGTAAAATTAGGGTAAAATTCACAGTTCTCAACAGTTAGTATAGTTTGGAAATGATTTTCATCCCTCTTAGCTGAACTCTGAAGTAGTATACAAGATAATATGGTCACCTAATGTGCCAACAAACATAGGCTCAGCTTCCCCATGCTCTCTTACTGTAAGGAAAGTACTGGGGTAAGTAGAGCTATCGAACCTTTTGTTTTAAAGATTTTATTTATTCATTTGACACAGAGAGAGAGATTACAAGTAGGCAGAGAGGCAGGCAGAGAGAGAGGAGAGAGGAGGAAGCAGGCTCCCTGCTGAGCAGAGAGCCCGACGTGGGCCTCGATCCCAGGACCCTGGGATCATGACCTGAGCCGAAGGCAGCGGCTTTAACCCACTGAGCCACCCAGGCGCCCTATCGAACCTTTTGACTAGGTTTCTGGTATCTCTTGCTGTCTGTTTCCCAATGTCTTTGGTATAAAGGCTGGACAGATATAATATGTAATTATACATATGTGTTGGCTTGCACTGGATTTTGAATTCAGTAATTGTGCCTAGGTTAAGATTCTTTTTTTATCATGTTCATATACTTACGCAGAAGCACTATATCATTATTTTGTCATTTTGTAAGATGTATTAATTTTGATAATCAGTGACCTCTAGTATCTCACATGGATACCAGCACCTACTTTGAATTGGGTTTGGGTTTTTCCACTCTTCACTAGATTTGGCTGCCGTAAACTGCTATTCAATACATATCATATGGCTTGCCTTGGTGTGACCTTGTGTTTGAAGAGCCCCTCCCAGGAGATTGTCATGACACAACTAATATTCAAGATATGGATAAGATATTTGTGTGACAACTGAGAAAGATGAGAATTTTAGTTGTAAAGTCAAAACTTTCTATGTAACAGGAAAGAAACTTTAGATTCTAAAATTACTTCCCATTTTGTACTCTTGCAGAGGATCAAAAAGTAATGTGACTCACAGTTTGCTGCTAGCAGATACAAGATGCTTTCGAGAATCTTTCAACCTTGGTTTTTACTTGTTTTGCCATTGGTAAGAACTCCAAAACACTTGATCCAGGATTCTTCCAGATCATCGCCTCCCCTACCTCACTCCATTATAGCTTCACACAGTGTCTAAATTTCTGGGGAAAAAACCAACAAGATATGTGTAAAAGTTTCAACAAAATAGAAACTGTAAAAGCCAACTTCCCACTCAACACCTACCTTGAGGTTTATTTTCTGTTCTCTTCACATTCAAGCTCCAGTGTAACAATGTGACCTTTTTAAAAATACACAAATTAGTAGTTTTAATTTGCAATTTCATTTCCACTACAGAAATATGAGAATTCTAATAAGATTGGCAATTAACTTGCCCATTTGCACCCAATTTTGCTAATGTGTAATGAGTGGTATAGAAAAGAGCATAGGTAAATAGGAAACATGACTTATAATTTATAATTATACATATGTGTTGGCTTGTACTGAATTTGTATTTAGAAACAGTGCCTAGCTTTTAACCATTTGAGTTGAGTTTCTGTGCAAAAGAAGTATTTAATCATTTTAGAGGTTTTCCTGTTTTTATGGATCAATTTGTATCACTATTTAGTGTCCATCTGTTCTTCATGAGTTCTGGGAATATAGTAAAACTTGCATGTTATTTCTTACCTATTGATAATGAAGCAGAATATAAGCAAAGAAAGAAGACATCTACATATTTATTAGCCAAAGGAAAAAATACAGTATAACCACTAGGATTTTTAGCTCATAGGTATTACAATCATAAAACTTGGTTTGCTTTTATTTCAGGTTATTCTTTTCCATTTTTTTTCTTCTGAGAACACAGATGAAGCAGTTACAATAATTTCTAAAAATATGGCAACACTATTATATTATGTTAAACCCATATAGTACCTAATTTAAAATAAAAGGAACTTTTGCTCTTACTCTTGATTCTCTTATGATTCTCATCAGCTGGTAGATGAGCTCCCAGTCCTGATTCTTCATGCCCTCAAATATGAGTTTAAGATGCCACAAGAGTCTGTCTTATTCAGTTTGGGGTGCTATAACAAATTACGATAGACTGGGTGCCTTATAAACAACAGAAATCTATTTCTCTGGGAAGTCCAAGATCAAGCAGTGGGCAGATCCAGTATCTGGTGAGGACTAGTTTCCTGGTTCACAGAAGACTGTTTGCTGTGTCCTCACGTGGCGGAGGAGACAAGACAGCTCCCGAGGTTCTCTTTTGTAAGGACACTGATCCTAGATACGGGCTTCATGTGGCCTCATAATTTAATCATCCCCAAAAGGCCCAAACTTCTAATACCATCATATTAAGGATTAGGATTTCAACATATGAATTTTTGAAGGGACACAAACACTCAGTCCATTGCAGAGTCCATCTAGTTTACACATAAAATTCAAAGGAAGTCATTTTTGCTACCAGGAAATATTGTATATCTCTTAGAAAATATCTAATCCAGAGAGACTAAATTATATCCATTTTGCTTGGTAATGGTCAGTAGGTAAAAACTGCCAGAAATACTTGAGTCCACTTTCGATAGAATATAATATTTTGGTGGTCTCTCATTTCCATGCCAACATAAAGACTATACAGGTTTTCTTCAGAAAAAGACCTTTGTAGAAAGCTCTGAAATGTGCCATGACCAGATACATTTTTTTTAAGATTTTATTTATTTATTTGACAGAGGGGAGGGGGAGAGAGATCACAAGTAGGCAGAGAGGCAGACAGAGGGAGAGGGGGAAGCAGGCTCCCTGCTGAGCAGAGAGCCCAATGTGGGGCTTGATCCCAGGACCCTGAGATCCTGACCTGAGCCGAAGGCAGAGGCTTAACCCAGTGAGTCACCCAGGCGCTCCCAGATATTTTTTGAGAAAAAGATATTCTAAAGGTGGTAGCAAATGATATCCTAAAGACATTTTAGTAAACCTTTCCAGATTTTCATAGTGTTTGGTAAACCACAATATTAGAAACTTTGGATATAACTGAGACCCTGACAATTTTAGGGCTGGTTGTTGATTCTGCTACTTGTAACTCTGGTTGTCACACCACATCTGAGAGTATAAAACATTTTTTTTAAGTTACCTAACGACTTTAAGATGATATGAAGTAAGAGCACATGTTAAAAAAAAATCAGTTAAAAGTCAGCATCAAAAGCTGTTTCCCTGCTATTCTGCTGAGAAATTCACATGGAGACCCTGCCATTAGTTGTCACACCTTGTCAAGGCTCACTCTCATTAACACTGATGGACATCAACTCCTTTTTTCCTATGTGTAGTTACTAGAAGGATACCTCCTTTGGTATGCAATTTTCCTAAGATCCAGAGTAAGGGGGCAGATAACAGTACTGACACGTGGAGAGAAATTACGATTATACAAGAGGGTCAAGTAAAAAGTAGCAGACATGAATTTCTTGAAGAATATCCTTGCAATTATGCTCATCCAAGAATATGCGCTGATTTAACTCAGATTTAAATATATGCTGAGAACCAATATGCATAGTTAAGAATTAAATTATAAATCAACAATTTCTTGCCTATTTTAGACAGTTCTTAAATAGTAGCTTTATAATCTTATTTTTCTTTGTAAGCATATACGATAACTCGAAATACAAAAATTTAAGCAACAAATCATATTTATACTGCATACTATTACTCACTCTGTGGGTAAATAATTAGGAACAAAATATTTCATACATATGACTAGAAAATTCTTTTTGCCTAAGGCAATAAGTATTTTATTTGAATACTTGGGAGGATGTTATAAAGAATCTTATGAATTTGACTTCGGGCAATTTGTAATCCATCAATTAGCTTCTGGTTGTCTTATTTATGCCCTATATTTTATTGCATTCGTATAGATTCTGATACTTTGTTATTTCCATTCTTCCTCTATATTTTATTACTTGGTTTTGCTTTAGCTCTTATAAAATCTCCTCTCTGCAGGTCTTCTTAAAATTTATTATGGGTGATAGATTTCAGAACACAAGAGGCAGAAAATGAAACAGACTGAGCATAATTTGAAGTCAGACAGAACTAGCCTGAATCTCAGCTCTACCACTTACTGTCAGTGTGGGCTTGGGCAGGAAACTTAATTTATCAGAGCCTCAATTTCTTTATATTATAATATTAGGACAATGACAATCATCTTCCACAATTGTTGGGAGATTCCAGATGACATGGATAAAGCATGGTGGTAGCTCTTAAGTGGTGGCTCATGGTATCAATCTAGCTCTCTTTGGCATACACTGATTAGCAATATCAGGAAAGAACACCTGGTTTGAAGGGTGGGTCCAGTAGTTCAAAGACTACCCCAGACTGGATTCTGATTTTGGTTGTTTTTAGAGTAACCACTCATCCTGATTTGCTTTGGACTGGGGTAGGTGGGTGGTTCCCAGGACACCAGACTTTTAGTGCTAAAACTGGGAAAGTCCTGGGCAACTGGAAACCGTGGGTCATCCTAGATATTTGTTTAGATACAAGTGAAGACGCAATGTGAATTCTTTCCAAAGAGAGTTTGTGTGTGTGCAGGACATGAACCTAAACCTAGAGGCTTTATATATAACACAAAGAGCCATTCAAACTGAGTGTCATGAAAATTGTGTTTCACTGCCCTCTGTCTATTGCAGGATAAAAGTCCATGCACCTTGAGGAAAGGCTCTCCATCTAGTAGCCTAACTTTAGGACAAAACCAATCAGGAATGAAATGTAGCTGCAAACAAGGCCAAGCAATTGATTGGCAACCACTGATGCAGTTAGCTCATAATTAAAACTTTGAAGCATGATTTATCTTAATTAATGCCCTCTAACTTTGGGGTACAATTCTTCAGTTTTCACTAGTTATTAAAGAATGAAATGTTTTGTTATTTTATCTTTTGATATATTTTGAGATATAATTTTTATTGACATATAGTTAACATACAATATTATATTTCAGGTGTAGAATATATTGATTCAACAATTCTACACATTATTCAGTGTTCACCATGATAAGTGTAGTCACCATACAACATTATTACAGTATTATTGACTACTTTTGTCAGAACTACTCCACTGAGGTGAAGGCTACCATTAACCATTTAGTCAGCATGGCAACATACCTCCTACACCTACCTCTCTTTGGGCTTCTATTTCCACACCAACCCTGTGGCTTTGGAGGGTGTGGGCCACTTCTTCTAGGAGTGGGTGGAGAAGCAGGAGGGTGCTGAGTGTCTCTTGAAGATGCAAAACCAGCCCAGTGACCACTCCCTCTTCCAGCATGGGCAGAAGCCATCCCAGAACGGGTGGGGTAAAATCCTAGATGCTATGGAACTGCCATGGCTCTGGAGAAGAACATGAACCAGGCTCTTTTGGATCTGCATGCCATGGGTTCTGCCCCCACAGATGACCATCTCTGTGGATTCCTGGAGAACCACTTCCTGGATGAGGAGGTGAAACGTATCAAGAAGACGATGACCACCTGACTCACCTCCACAGGCCGCCTGGCCCTCAGGCTGGGCTGGGCGTGTATCTCTCTAGAAAGCTCACTGTCAAGCATGACTAGGAAACTCTGGAGCCCATCGGCCTTTGAGAGACCCCTCTGGCATCCGCCTGGTGCCAGGGCTTCTGCCTGGACCTCCTTCCGTAGCCACTAGGCAGCTTTTTAACCACCCCGGAGTGCTCTCCCAAGCTGTGGACCAAATAGAAACAATAAAGCTTTTTGCAGGAAAAAAATGGTTTTGTTATTTTAAGTATGAACATACAACACTTGGACCACCTGGACATTTATCTGTTACATAAATGGAAACTATTAATTGAAGCAAAAAGAATGACTTTCTCTATCCCAAAGCTCCCCTTTTATCTTGGTATTCAAGGCCAGAATTATACAATCTCTTTTTAAGTACTATATCTTTTCCTAGAGACTTTTGACGGACTATCCTTCTTTTGCTTTCTTGGCTCAGAGTCTTATTAATACCTAAAGATAATTTGTCTTTCCAAACAACTTTATTGTCTCATTAACAAGTTTAGCCATGTCACATGAAGCTGGTATAAAGATAACTAGGTCAGGTTTCTTGGTTAGGCCCTTCAGCAGCCCTTGAGTGCTATTTTAGTTTAAAATATTAAAATCTTTATTTTAGTGTGCGTATTTGGCTCCTTTATCTCAACCAAATGTGGTCAGCTCTCCCCCATCTCAGTATCCTCATCAGTACAGTGGGGATAAGTGCACCTACCACAGATGGTTGCTGTGTGATTAAATGAGGTAGTGCAGGTGAATGCTTGGAACAGTACCCACCATGTAGTAAACACCATATAATTGTTATTTTTAAAGTATTTTAAAGCAAATAAAGAAGAAAACTTTCTTCTCCTCTCACCACTGCCTTAGCTTTTCCCATCCCTTGGCTCCCTGACCTCTGCTGACCATATTTTCTTCTCTCCCCATTGTGATTAGGTTTCTGCCGAGGACTGGCAGAAATGTTAACCTGTCCCTGGTCTCTAACAAGAGTGTTTTTCCAGCTCAGCTGAATCTTCATGGTCACCTCCATGTCTTTCCAGTGTACATCTGCCTTAGAGCGCTGGTCAGTCTGATGTCAGACCTGATCTTTTTCACCTTTTCTGGAAATGAAAACTCAGTCTTTGAAAACAGATTTTAAGGGATGCCTGGGTGGCTCAGACAGTTAAGTGGCTGCCTTCAGCTCAGGTCATGATCCTAGGATTGAGTCCCACATCAGGCTCCTTGCTCAGCAGGGAGCCTGCTTCTGCTTCTCTCTCTGTCTCTGCCTGCCACTCTGCCTGCTTGTGTTCTCTCTCTCTCTGACAAAAACAAAACAAACAAAAACAGATTTTAAGCTCTGATATCTATCAAACTTTATCCTTGAGTTCATCTACCCACCCAGACCTAATTCATTCCCAGTAAGCACTTCTCTACAGTGTTTATCACCATCTGCCTTGTATTGATGTTATTGTGCGTCTTTCCATCTGGCCAGACAGGTGATAGTGCCCACTGTGATTACCTTTGTATCTCAAGAGCCTGTTTCATGGATGTTTGTCAAATTGTGTTGAAGTCCTGGGGGGTACTGCTGAAGGCATTTACTATTTACTATCCTTACTAGCCTGTGTTTTAATTATTAAGGTATATCTCTTCATTTCTTACTATATTTTAAGGTCCTTGTGAGGTGGGACTCTGGCTTCTTCAGTTGTATTTACTCCACAGTGTTCAAATTGTGTCCTGCATGTAAGAGGCACTCCCTAAATATTTCTGAGACAATAATTACTTTTGCAGAATACTTTATATTCTACAAAGCCTTTCCACATGGATCAGCTCGTTGGGTCTCCTGGTGAGCCTCCAAGAGAAGTCCCCATTTGGCAGAAGATGAGTGAAAGGACACACATTGGTAGAACAAGCAAGGACTCAAGTTAAAGTCATCTGATTTTAGATGTCTCTGATTTTTCTATTATAATTTCCTGCCTGTGAAACTGAATGTAACATTATTTCATGCAAATAGCTTTTCCTAAGTGATCAGAAAGGAGAATATCTGGCTGGAGATATAGGGGAGCTCTGTGGAAGAGTTGGGGCTTAAGAAGGGCTGTGAAGTGTGCCTTGGAAGAACATGCAGTATGATAGGCCAAGAGAAGGTGAATGATGTTTTGGGATACACAGCACATGAAAAGTTTTATATTAAAACTAGTTTCACTATTTCATATTTGAAAAAAAACTTAGGTTGCAGAAAACATTTATTTTTAGAGGAAATACATGAATTGCAGCTAAAATTACAGTTGAATTTTTAACTCTGGACCCAGCAATAGGAATGACTGTGGTGGGCTCTGTAGGCAACACAGAAAAACCCTGAGGCTTTTCATAATCTTTAAATTTCTTTAAAAAGTCTTTTTATGGTTATTTACAGTCCAGTATAGGTCAACTAACTTGGTGGGTTTTTTTTCTTCTTAAATAACTGCTTACAGTAACACACCAAGGGTCTATCATTTAGCCTTTGGATATAACATTGAAGTTATTTATTTCTTTCCTTCTGTGTTTATAGTGTGTATTTATGGACAACTTTATTATGGTACAAATCTGTAGCCAAATGACATTTCCCAGTATTGCACCAAGAGACAGATTTCTACTGGCTACTCCAGTGATTCTAGTAATAACATTTTACTCGTTCTTCTGGCTTTCCACAGTGTCCTGTCAGATAACAAAGCTTAAAAGAACATCTACAGTGATGAAAGCCTTGTGGGGTTGCAATTTCTCCACATCTGCTTCCGAAACCAACCCTATGTAGCAAGTTATGCTTGGTGAGGCCAGTAATTCTAGGTCATTTATTCTTTTATTATTTCTTTACTATTTTGTTCTACTTGACTGAATAGGTTTTAGGAAATACACCACGGGGATGCTGATTTCCATACAAGTTTCTCTAGCCACACTCTACATTTTTCCTTTTCTCCCTTTTGAGCTCCATTTGAGAGCTCATTTCACCGTTCAGAGCAACTTCAATTTCAAATCTTTTCCCTGCACACAACACATCTCCCATTCTTGGCTATGTGCCTTCATTCTTGCAGCCTAAAGTCATCACTTAGTGTGTACCCAGGATGCTCTCAGACCTTTAATTTTTGAAAGTAATATACATTTTATTTACTGTTCAGCTTTCCCCTAAGGAAAGGAAAGTATTGCTACCTGCTTATGTCACTGACCCTTCTTAGCACTGAACTTTAAGCAAGTTTAGTAGCCTATTACTAGTATTGATGAAAAAAAATAATTGAAATGTATGTGGTAGAAAATAACTTGTGTTTCAGTACAGACATGTCACTCTTTTACTCCTGCTGCTGGCATCAGGGTACATGGTGTTCTTTATGTCTTGACAGTACCTCCAAACCGAGAGTCCTTTGCAGACAATGAAGAGGTTCCCTTAGAACTGTGCCACTCTGCAACTGAACCTCTTATTTCTATGTTTCCCATAGAACTGGATTGCTGATTTGTTTTTCAGTGGAAGAAGGAATACCTCTGGAAATGAAAACTTTATTATTGTGACAGACAGCTCACAGAAGATAGTTATAAACATCGTTAGACTCATCTCTTTATTTACCAAAGGCAGTTCAAGGATACTAATTTTTTCAATGTCTGGGTTAGTACTGGCACACAAATAATATTTTCAAAAAGTTAAGTGATGCATTTAACATAATTAAATACACACTATGCATTATCATGACTCTGAGGTTTTGCTCTCATTATTCCAACCACCTTGTAACCTCTTCTGCCTTTCTCTGCTTGTAAAATATGATTCACTCCTCCAGGTCAAGGTAAAATGTCATTTCTTCTGTGAAATGCTTTTGAATCCTTCTGAACAGAATCAGTTACTTTTGTCTTTCTGTCTCCCAAACACTTTATGATTCTACTTAGTTTCTTTGGGGGGTCCTTCTATGCTTCACAGTTTTGGTGTGTGTCTGTGTGTGTGTCTGTCTGTCTCTCTCTGTGTGTGTCCTTCTTCCTTAAAGGGAAATGGGCATTATTTGGCTCTGAAAGTTTCCCTAGTATCCAGCATTGTGCTTTTAATATGGTGTCGGTTGAAGTTTTGACTGCTGAGGAATATACAAAATGACTAGTGGTAATAAAGGAAACATGGGTGATATTATAAATAATTAAGGTCCCTAACCTGGGAGAGTTTAAAATATGGGCCAAATTTTGGAATGGATAGAACTACAGAAAAATATAGAAGAGAACTTTAGTACTACTTTTTGTAACTTTTAGCAAAGCACCAGTAAGGTAAACATTTTCACGCAGCTCACTCAGTAAGGGCACCAAGTTGGTGACCAACACAATGGGCAAATTTTTATCAACTTTTGAAGAAGTCTTTCACCTTGGAAGTTTATGAAGGAAAGAAAATAATTGTGAAGGATTAGATGCACAGTGAAATGGAAAATGTACTTAGGCACATTGTGTTGTGTGGGTGTGCGTTTGTGTGTACTCAGAAACAACAAATTATAGGAAGAATATTGGCTTTGGTGGCAGATAAACCCAAGGTTAGTTCTGGCCTGCCATTTTCCCTTAGCAAGTTACCTAACATTTTTGAGCCTCACTTACCTCACCTGTAAAAGGGCAATTATAATGAGTTGTGTAGATTAAATGGGATAACTTCTTTTTTAAGTATAAAGCACAATTCCTGGCATAGTAGAGGTATTCCTTCTTCTACTTTTCCTACACTGTATGTCTAGAAAAAGTACTGGAAGCCCTGGGGAAACCCTTGGTCAAGACAGACTGGGATAACACCAGCAGTCTTAATCCTGAGCCTCTGTCACCCTCTGGTACTCCCTGTCCACTTCTTCGCCCCTGCTGGTCCACCCTGGACTGACCACTTCTAGAAACTGACTGTGCTAATGCTACAGCCCTTTCAGCTTGCAAGGGCTCTAAGTCCAGTCTTCAAGAACAAAGCCTCTTTATCACCTGTCCTCGGGTCAGTTGCTATTGCTATTCCTGGCATTAATCAAAGTTTCAGGGATATTTGAAATGCAGGAATGGCAGGAACAGGACTTCTCTGTGGTCCCCCTTTGGTGCCTCTGGAATGTCTGTGCATGCCTATCCTGCTTTGTGGTTAGTCAGTCGGTTGTGAGTTTACAGTTCCAAGTGGCTTTGGATGAGAAAAAGAACGTCTTTCAAGAACCATGAGCTGCTGGAAGAATATCTCCCAGTTACTCAAATGTTTCTTTATAGTTGTTTTCTCTTTCGAGGTTACAGCAGTTAAAATTAAAAGCTGTAATATTGGCTTCAAGGCAAAGTTCTTATACCTGGACTTTGCTATTTATTTTGTATATGCTATACGACTGTGTTAAATTTTGTGAAAGAAAATGTGTAAGTACTTCAAGTGATGTGCATTAAAAGTTGTAAGTTTGTGTATGACCACAATTTGTGCATAGAAAAGAAACATCCTAATGAATCACTGAACATTATATGACAAAAACTAATGATGTACTTACTATATGTTGGCTAATTGAAATTAAAAAAAGAAAAGAAACATCTTAAAATGTTAATAGTGGGTTGTCTGGGTGTCTTTTCTTCTCTTTCTATTTACATATTTTCTGCTTCTCTATAATGTTTACATAGTACTTCTAAAGCAAAAAAAACCCCAAATATATATTATGTAATGTTACATACAATTGTTTTTTCATTTTAGAAGTCTTATATATGTAATTCTTAGTTATATATAATGAGACAGAAGGTATTATTGATACTGAGGTGAGCATAAAGGGCTTATTAAGGGAAACTTTGTAAGAGGAAGAATCATAAAAGTGTAGCAGAGAACAAAAGATGTGAGTATGGAAAGGAGGAGAGGGCTTTTGACTGATTTACTGTAATATCTATAGGTGGTTTTTTCCAGCAGTTAAATATCGTCTAAGAGTTTTAACCTTTAGTGTCATCACATCCTTCTTTCCTAAGGAGATCTAAATAAGCTACCTTTTACTGTAGCAGAGTGGAGTTGAGTGGGAAAATTAAGTAGAGGAGAGCAAAGTATAATAGCAAAAAAAAATTGTAGTAAAAATTTATTGAGTTACAGGCACTATTTTAAGTTCCAGTTTAGTCCATTTAAAATATACCAAAAGGTGGGTACTTTAATTATTCATATTTACAGATGAGCAAACCAAGTCACAGGGAGACTAATTACTTCTCTGGAGCCTCCTAGCTAGAAAGTGGTGGTGCTGATTTGAACGTAAGTAGTCACACTCCTAACCCTGGACAGGGCCCCGTCCAGTTATAACAACAAACAGCCTGCAGAGATACAGTGTAGAAGCAGCAGTCTGAAAAACTGGGATATACAGGAGAATTATTTACTAATTTCAGAGCATGTCCTAAGGGGTAGCCTTCATTGAGGAACTTCTCCAGGAACGAAGTAGCTGGCAGGCACCACCTCTCTCCCCTGCGCCCCAGCATAAACACATGGCCACCTGCAGGAACCAGGGAGGTGCCAACATTCACTACCTAACTTACTTACACCAAGCCCCGCCTCCTGTGCTTTGGTAGATTGGCCTCCCCAGTGATGTCTGCCTCAGTCCCAGTGCTGCAGCAGGTCCCCTTCCCAGAAAACTGGGGCAAACCTAGCCAACACTGTATCTCCCAACCTGTGGGTTTTGTGGGGCTTTGGTCCCAGGGGTGGTGGTGGTAGTGGCAGTGGCAGGCCATGCAGAAACCTGAGGCACATTTTGTTAAAATTGCATGCTCGGTATATGCACACTTTGTGGATCTGCTTAGTTCACCCTGGTCCTGGAAGTGGTGGCAGCAGGTCTCACTTCATAAACAGACTGGTATGCATGTTTTTAAAACCACATGCCCCACCCAACTGGGGACCAAACAATGCCCACAATAGGCAAAGAGAGCCTCTGCAGATGACTGCACTGAAGAAAAAAGCAGCCAGGACAAACTAGCAGGGGGCACACAACACACATAAGAGACACTCCCCGAATCACCAAGTTCTGATGAACAGGGAACACTGTTCTGCAGGGCACTACAGGACCGCTTCTTCATAAGGCCATTACTTTCAAGAGCAGGAGACACAGTTAATTTATCTAACACAGAGAAACAGACACAGAGAGTTAGAAAAAAGTTAGGAGACACAGCAATTTGTCCCACATGAAAGAACAGGACAAAATCACAGCAAGAGATCCAGGCAAAATGGATATAAGTAATACACCTGGCAGAGAATTTAAAGTAATGATCATAAAGATACTCACTGGCCTTGATAGAAGAATAGAGGACATCAGTGAGATCCTTAACAAAGAGATAAAGAAGCCCCAACTGGATATGAAGAACGCAATAAGTGAAATTTAAAATAAACTAGATGGAATAAATAGCAGGCCAGAGGAAGCGGAGGAATGAATTAGCAACCTGGAAGACAGAGTAATGTAAAGTAATCAAGCTGTGCAGTTAAGAAGAAAAAAATATGCAAAATGAGAATATTCTTAGGGAACTCAGCAACCCCATCAAGCATAATTACATTCACATTATAGGGACCCTAAAAGAAGAAGAAGAGAGAAAATTCTTCAAAATTTATTTGAAGAAATCATAGCTTAAAACTTCCTGAATCTGGGGAAGGAAAAAGAAATCCAGATCCAGGAGGCACAGAGATTCCCCAACAAAATCAATCCAAGGACGTCCATACCGACACACATAATAATTAAAATGGCAAAAAGTAGTGAAAAAGAGAGAATTTTAAAAGCAGCAAGAGAAAAGACAGTTATACATAAAGAAACCCCATAAAGCTATCAGCAGCTTTTTCAGCAGAAACTTTGTAGGCCAGAAGTGAGTGGCATGGTATATTCAAAGTCCTGAATGGAAAAAATCTGCAGCCAAGAATACTTTATCCAGCAAGGCAATCAGAATAAAAGGAGTAATAAAAAGTTTCTCAGGCAAACAAAGGCTAAGGGAATTCATGACCACTAAACCAGCCCTACAAGAAATGTTAAAAAGGACACTTTCAGTGGAAAGGAAAGACCATAGTGGTAAGGAATGTAGGGAACACAAAAGCAGCAAAAAATAAGTAAACTGTAAACATCAATTAAAGGATTCATAAAATAGGGCGCCTGGGTGGCTCGGTGGGTTAAAGCCTCTGCCTTCAGCTCAGGTCATGATCTCAGGGTCCTGGGATTGAGGCCCACATCGGGCTGTCTGCTCAGTGGGGAGCCTGCTTCCTCCTCTCTCTCTGCCTGCCTCTCTGCCTACTTGTGATCTCTCTCTCTCTGTGTCAAATAAATAAATAAAATCTTAAAAAAAAAGGATTCATAAAATAAAAGGATGTAAAGTATGACATCCTATACTTAAAATATGGGGGGGGAGACTGAGTAAAGAATGGGTTCAAACTTAAGCTACCATCAACTTAATATAGACTGTTACATGCAGAAGACATTGTATACAAACTTAATGGTAACCATAAACCAAAACCAAGTAAAAGATATGTAAAAAATAAAGAGAAAGGAATCCAACTATATCACTAAAGAAGGCCAGCAAACCATGAGAAAGAGCAGGAAAGAAAGGATCAGAGAAGAACTAAAAAACAACCATAAAACAAGCAACAATATGGCAATAAATACATATCTATTAATAATTACTTTGAATGTAAATGAACTAAATATTCAGTCAAAAGACACAAAATGAGAGAATGGATAAAGAAACAAAACCCAGTCATAAGATTCTCATTTCAAACCTAAAGACACATGCAGATTAAAAGTGAGGGGATAAAGAAACATTTATTATGCAAATGGATGTCAAAAGTAAGCCAAGGTGGCAATATTTATATCAGACATGTTTTAAATCTAAACAAATATCTAAAACAAAGACTGTAACAAGAGTCAAATGGACACTATATAATAATAAAGGGGACAATCCAGCAGGAAGATATAACAATTGTAAATATTTATGCACCTAACATGGGAGCACCCAACATAAAACAGTTAATAACAAACACAAAGGAACTAATCAATAGTAACACAATAATAGTAGGGGACATTAACACCTCACTTATATCAATGGACAGATCATCCAAACAGAAAAGCAACAAGCCAACAGTGGCTTTGAATGACATGCTGGACTAAATGGATTTAACAGATATATTCAGAACATGTTTTCCATGCTAAAACAGCAGAATACACATTCTTTTCAAGTGCACATAGAGCATTGTCCTAAATCGATCACATATTAGGCTATAAAACAAGTATTGACAAATTCAAAAAGATTGAAGTCATACCATGCATCTTTTCTGACCACAATGCTATGAAACTAGAGATCAACCACAAGAAAAAATCTGGAAGGAGCACATATACATGGAGCTTAAATAACATGCTACTAATAAAGAATGGGTCAACCAGGAAATCAAAGAAGAAGTGAAAAATTACATGGAAAGAAATGAAAATGAAAACACAATGGTCCAAAGTCTCTGGTATGCAGCAAAAGTGGTTCTAAGAGCAAAGTGTATAGCCATACAGGCCCACCTCAAGAAGTAAGAAAAATCTCAAGCAACCTAACCTTACACACCTAAAGGAGCTAGAAAAAGAACAAATAAAATCCCAAACCAGCAAAAGGAAGGAAATAATAAAGATTATAACAGAAATAAATGATATGGAAACCAAAAGAGTAGAACAGATCAATGAATCCAGGAGCTGGTTCTTTCAAAAGATCAACAAAATAGATAAACCTCTAGCCAGACTCATTTGAGAAAAAAAAAAGGACTCAAACAGAATCACAAATGAAACGATAACTGACATCACAGAAATACAAATGATTAAAACATACTATTATGAAGTTATATGCCAACAAATTGGACAACCTAGAAGAAATGGGTAAATTCTTAAAAACATATAATCTCCCAAGATTGAAGCAGGAAGAAACAGGAAATTTAAACAGGCCAATTGCTAGCAATAAAATTGAATCAGTAATCAAAAAACTCCTGACAAACAAGCCCAGGACCAGAGAGCTTGCCAGGTGAATTCTACTGAACACTTAAAGAAGAGTTAACACCTATTCTTCTCAAACTTTTCCAAAAGTTAGAAGAGGAAGGAAAGCTTCCAGATTTATTCTTTGAGGCCAGCATTACCCTAATACTAAATCCAGATAGACACCACAAAAAAAGAGAACTATAGGCCAATATCCCTGATGAACAGATGCAAAAATCCTCAAGAAAATATTAGCAAACTGAATCTAACAATATATTAAAAAAATAATTCAAAAACCATAGGATTTCTCTCATATGTGGAATTTAAGAAACAACACAAATGAACAAAGGGGGAAAAAAAGGACAAGCCAAAAAACAGTCTTACCTATAGAGAACAAACAGGTGGTTACAGAAGAGAGGTGTATAGGGGGATGGGTGAAATAGATGAAGGGAATTAAGAGTATAGTTATCTAATGAGCATTGGGTAATATACAGAAGTTTTGAGTCACTATATTGTACACCTGAAATTAATATAACACTGTATGTTAACTATATTGGAATTAAATTTTTAAAAAATTTAAGTGTTCATTTAGTGTCCATATATGTATTCCATACATATATATGTATATATATATATATGGAATACACATATGGAATATATATATGGAATATATATATGGACGCTAAATATAAATTCCATATATATATTCCATATGTATATGGAAACCAATCAAGAATGGAATATCTGCATAAAATCAAAGTTATCTACTTAAAGACTAGAAATCAAATTCTAGAATTCTAGTCTGACTCTTTAGCTCAGGTTTCAAATTGCAGGATTATACTGCCACCTAGTGTAGGCAAACATTTTCCCAGAGTGTGAAACCTAGTGAATGCATGTAACATTTCATAGGATACAACATAAAACAATGTTCGCTTAAGGGTTCTTTGGTAAAAGAGAAAGAGTGATTTCAGAATGAAGGATATTTCTATACTTTATTGATAAAGGGTTACATGGATTCAGGAACACTTTTTATATATTTTGCTTGATAAATGAGAATAGTGCAGAAGTGAAGGCTTGGTTTCTTTCTGTACATCATTCTGCAAGGTAAATTTTCTTAATACATATAATATAAAGAAATTAGTATGATTTATTTTCATAAGTGTGAGAGTTGCCAGTAGATCTGTCTTATGGGTGCAACTGATTATTTATTTTAAAAAGTTATTCTGCAAGTAATTATTTAAAAAATTTCAGTCTGCAAGTCCATATCATTTACAAAAAGGAGGGGTAGCTCAATGGAGTTGAAAACATGACCTTTATGAGGAGCATTTCTACTGGACCAGTAGCACCAGCATCAACCTGAGAGCTTGTTAGAAATACAAAGTTTCTTGCACAGCAAAGGAAACAGTCAACAAAACCAAAAGACAACTGACAGAATGGGAGAAGATATTTGCAAATGACATATCAGATAAAGGGCTTGTATCCAAAATCTATAAAGAACTTCTCAAACTCAACACCCATAAAACAAATAACCCAGTCAAGAAATGGGCAGAAGACATGAACAGACATTTCTCCAAAGAAGACATCCAAATGGCCAACAGACACATGAGAAAGTGCTCAACATCACTTAGCATCAGGGAAATACAAATCAAAACCACAGCGAGATACCACCTCACACCAGTCAGAATGGCTAAAATCAACAAGTCAGGAAATGACAGATGTTGGCGAGGTTGCGGAGAAAGGGGAACCCTCCTACACTGTTGGTGGGAATGCAAACTGGTGCAGCCACTCTGGAAAACAGTATGGAGATTCCTCAAAAAGTTGAAAATGGAGCTACCCTACGACCCAGCAATCGCACTACTGGGTATTTACCCTAAAGATACTAAGGTAGTGATCCTCAGGGGCACATGCTCCAGAATGTTTATAGCAGCAATGTCCACAATAGCCGAACTATGCAAAGAACCTAGATGTCCATCAACAGATGAATGGATAAAGAAGATGTGGTATTATATACAATGGAA
The DNA here is from genome assembly GCA_002007465.1 of Ailurus styani. Taxonomy (NCBI): domain Eukaryota; kingdom Metazoa; phylum Chordata; class Mammalia; order Carnivora; family Ailuridae; genus Ailurus; species Ailurus styani. The sequence goes on along the minus strand of LNAC01000090.1, from coordinate 1,102,202 downwards.
TACTATGCAGGCATTAAAAGAAACGAAAGCTTGTCATTTGCAACGATGTGGATGGAACTAGAGGGTATTATGCTAAGCGAAATAATCAGAGAAAGATAATTATCATATGATCTCTCTGATATGAGGAACTTGAGGGGCAGGGCTGGGGTTCATGTGGGGGGTAGGGAGGGAAAAAATGAAAGAAGATGGAATCGGGATGGAGACAAACCATAAGAGACTCTTAATCTCACGAAAAAAAACGAGTGTTACTGGGGGGTGGGAGGGTAGGGATAGGGTGGATGGGTTATGGACATTGGGGAGGGTTTGTGCTATGGTGAGTGCTGTGAAAGGTGTAAGTCTGATGATTCACAGACCTGTACCCCTGGGGCAAATAATAATAAAAAAATTTTAAAAAATATAAAGTCTCAGACCCACTTTAAATCTCCTGAATCAGAAACTCTGAGGGTGAAGCCCAGAGATACGTTTTTATCTTCAGATGATTTTGAGATAGTTTGGGAACCACTGTTAGAAAAGGAGGGTTTATGGCATGTAGAAAAATATGGTGAATTATCAGTATGTGATGTTTGGAAGATGCAAAAGAGGCTTAGGACATGAATCAGCTGCTACAAATTGAAGATCCACAGGGCAGCAAATGTAGCAACACGTGTTGGAAGCACATGTGTGGTGGAGGGGACTTGATTTCTCCCCTCCCTGGGGTAATGCAAATGCTCATATTTTAGAGAAAGCAAAAATAATACATCAGAAAGCTTGGAGGTGGGGGTGGTGTTTATGTTAAACAACACATTCTTGTATTAATTGTCCATGGCAAGAACACATTTATTTGTGAGTGATTTCAGAGAGAAATGGCTATCATCATGAGGCTCTATTTGCTTGCTATATGTGATTAGGCTACAGTTACAAGTATAGAACCAAAATAAGCAGATTAAAAATAGAGCTTTGATGGTGGTGAGATTTCTTTACAGTAAGACTTAACTCAATACAAAACTGTGAGAGTCCTAGTTCTCGCAACTCTCTGATTATTAATCAGCCTCTCAGCCAGAATTCTTTCATAAATTTCAAGTTCTAGCTGTGGCTAATTTGCAGCATCCTTGCACAACTGCTATGTGTCACTAGACATTCGAGTCTTTTATTTTTAAAGATAAAATATACAGAAGAAAGCTTACAACTAGATACTATTAGGAAGCTAATTTTAAAATGGCCTCTTCTTGATTTTAATCTATAAAGTAAATGTGGGATGCATGGCATCTTTAAAAAAAAAGTTGTGTTTATGGTAACTTCACTTCAAAAGAATACTTTTAAAAAATACCATTGTGTTAACCATAACAGACTCTTAATCTCAGGAAACAAACTGAGGGCTGCTGGGGAGAAGGTGGGGGATAGGGTGGCTGGGTGATGGACATTGGGGAGTACTATGGGGAGTGTTGTGAATTGTGTAAGACTGATGATTCACAGACCTGTACCCCTGAAATAAATAATACAGTATTTGTTAATTAAAAAATATCATTGTATTAAAACTAAGGAGACTTCCCCACTATTCTATGAATTTTATGGGATGTCCCAACTATTGTGCCCTATGCCAAGAAATAAGGGGAAAGATATATCTTGACATATCTAGTGTCTACTATATTCTAACACAATATTTTTAAACCATGGGTTGCAACCCATTAGCAGGTCCTGAAATCTACTTACTGAGTTGGTCAACATCACTAAAAATGAAATAGAATAAAACATAAAATAGAGTGTGCTACATTTACATGGATAAATATTGTCTTCTGAAACTTGATTCAGTTGTGTATATGCATGTGTATTTATCAAATATATTCAATCCATCCTTCAGCAATGTCAGAACCATTATTCTGAAGACATATCTAAAGAGTCATTTCTGGCCTCAAACTCTTCATTCAGCTCCCTTAATAGCCAGAATAAAGTCTAAACTCTTTCAAAGGTTTTCAGTATCCCCTTACTCAATGCCTCCCCCATGGTCCTTCTATTTGTCATTTCAGAAAATGACATCACCATATACTCGGTTTCTCAAGCTTAAAAACCAGGTGGTTCCACCTGCCCTCCTTTCCCTCTCCAGTCCACCTTATCAGTCTCGTCTCTGGATTCTCATCTGAGTCAAAATTTATCATCTCAGAGGAATCTCCCCTTACCCCTCAATCTTGATTGGCCTCTAAACCCAGTCCTGCCTTTCTCTAATACACATGGGCTACTTTTGTATATATTTTTAAAAGATCTTATTTATTTATTTGACAGAGAGAGAGAGCAGCAAGCAGAGGGAGAGGGAGAAGTGGGCTCCCTGTGACTTGAGGTGAAGGCTTAACTAACTGAGCCACCAAGGCACCCCTGTATAGTTTTTTTTTATAACAGTTCCAATTCAAATTATATGTCTATTCTTGTAAATGTATTTAGTGCCTGTCTCTCCACTAGCTGTAAGGTCCATGGGGGCAGGGACCTGGCCTTTCTCTGCTGGACCTCTGTGCTGAGACCAGTTCAAGGCTCATGGTAGAAGAGTCACCAGTAAATATTTACCAAGTGAAGGAGTTCGTGAATTAAACTTGGGGTTCCTAAAAGACTCTCTTCTACCTTTTTGTCATGGTACTTCTTCTGCCCAGAATGCACTGTTCCCACTTGTTCTCTTGGTAGACTTATACTCATCCTTTCAGATTTCACTGCCCTTATGAAAAATTTCCTGATTCTCCTGGACTGAGTTCATACTTGTTCTCAGTGACGCTGCAACCTCATTCCCTCACTATTTTGCAGTTATTTTCATATTGGACTTCTGAACTGGGCTGTGGACTTCCTCAGGGCAAGGTTTCTTGTCTCCTCAACTCCTAGCACTTGGTAAGAGTGGTTATATATTTGGTACATATAGTCATTTAATAAGTGTTTGCTGAATGATTGGGTACACAAATAAAGAGAGTAGATGATCAAGAAAGAGGATTATTTGTGATGATGTTCCCTGCTGTAAACTATAAGTAAATAAAATTCTGGATTTCTAGAAAGAGAAAGGTGTGTGTGTGTGTGTGTGTGTGTGTGTGTGTGTGTGTGTGTGTGTTGTACAGAGCAGTGTGTGTTAGGAGAGGGAGGGAGTGGGTGAAGAGGAATGGAGGCATAATTTTTCTGTATAAAAGATTTCTACTTACAAAATGGATAATTTAAAAATATCTCACTGTCTTACTGCATTTACAATCTTATATAATTGATCAGATTTCATTTCCACATTGTTTTTCAGGAACAAAACTGTTAGGTAAAGTGAGGGAACACTGTTAATGATGAAAAGTTTATGTGTCTGATTTTAGGGTACCATCTGACCCAGACCAGAGAGTGTGGGGTTTGCACGGCTCCCTGTGGGACTCTCATGTCAAGTTATGAAATATTAACAGAAAACAGGGTGGGAAAAGGAGAAAAAAGTGTCCTTAAATGTGTGTGTGTGTGTGTGTGTGTGAGAGAGAGAGAGAGAGAGAGACAGAGAGAGAGAGAGACAGAGAGAGAGAGAGAGAGAGAGAGACAGAGAGAGACAGAGAGAGAGAGAGAGAGAGAGAGACCTTGTTTTCTCTGGACTTATATTCTTTCTTAATAGAGCTGTTGCTTGCTCTTGATCATCTTACATAAAACTGCCAATCTGGAATAAAGCCAAACTGCTTACAAGAAAAGCTATTTTCTTCTCATTTAAAAAATCTTTTAATAAAAGTCCCCCTTCATTTGCCTTCTTATTCTAGCTGTAGAGGATTCTTCAAAGTGGCAGAAGGAGGGGACCAAAACAGAAGTGAGATATTTAAAACACTTAAAAGGATTTCTCAAACCATTATATAGGAAAATATGCCTTTCTTGTTTCCCACAGTAAATAGTATTAGAGGATCTGTACTACAATAAAGAACTTCAGTGGAGAGGGACCCTTTGGAAAAGCCCCTTTCCTTGTGGATCTAGGGCTGGCTTCCCTTGTGTGATTTTAGGGAGGTCTCCAGCTGCACAGTTCCTCTTCTGAAGTCCTACCATTAGAAATTCAGGGTTTTTTGGGTTAATAAACTGCTCCATTTACATAAGCCCTGGTCAACTTCCAAGAAAAAACAAGGCTAGGACCATTTGTAATTCTGTGACTTAGGATATGGCTACCCTTGGGAATCATAATTCTGATTGATGGAAGGAGAATGACAGGGCCCTGTGGAGAGCACCAAACAACATGAGGAAATGGATGTCCTGATGCCGGGGGCGGGGAGACAGGTAGGCCATGAGTAGAAAAGGAAAGGGGAACAAATGGGTGTAGATGTTTAGGTTTACCTGGTTCTCAGCTCATCAGGGGAAACAAATTCTCCATCGAACTGAGGAAAGCAGAAAAGGAAAGGATTTTTCTTTAACAGAAACAAACAAAAAAATTAGAAATAACACCATTTATTTTGCAACTGAAAAATTAAATTGATATAAAAATTAAATAAATTTCAAGAAAACAAAACTACTTCACACTAGACACCAAAACTTATTAAGATCATTGGATCATTTGAGCCTGAAAATCTGTTTTTGGAGTGGACACTGATGTCCCCCAAGATGGGACAAGAAGCAGACCATCCCAGGTGGATGGGGTGGGAGCTCTCTAGTGAAGTACTCAGGTTCTGGAGACAGGATGGGTTTGTGTGGTGATGAAAAATGGTGCTGATAAAAACCCTTTTCTTCAGGTCTGTGCTCCTTGTAACCGGCTCTCAACTTGTTCCTAGAGGATAATATGTTGTTTATTTCCCAGGATATCGTGCTTAGCTCTGGTAATTATAGAGTTTATCAAGAAATAAAAACTAGGGGGTTTGATGTTACATTTTACCAAGATTTCCAGCCATAAAGTACAGAGAATTGGCATGTATTGAGTAATTAATTAGCTGTGCAACTTTAAGCAAGTTAAAAGTTACTTTATTTTCTGTGCCTTAGTTGTCTTACCTGTAGAATACGAATAATTTTAATTTTACTTTATAATGTTCTGAGAATCAAATGTTATCAGGCTTCAAAGCATTTTCAACAGACGGGGACAAATAGTGAAGTTATATTAGTTATAAGGATGATGATGATGGGGAAAAATGACTGTTCCCCCGAGCCAGGCATTAGACTTTCTGCTACGCTGTTTAATTCTCAAAACAATTGTTGTAGGTAACTATTTTCAACCCACTTTTCATCTAAGGCAACTGACTTACAGACGGAGTAAATAATTTGCCCCAAAACATACAACTAGTAAGCTTCAGAACAAATGGAGATTCAAATCTTGGTTGGCTGTGCACCAAGGTGCCCATGAATTCCCACATACATCTCTGCTTTCCAGTGAGCTCCCTCTTTACCTCAATCCTCTAAAAGCACTCACTGTATTCCTATAGCAGTTCTAAAAGCTTCCACTGTATTCCTATAGACGTTTGCTTGAGTTTTTCTGGTGAATTTCTCCACATCCTGACTTTTTTTCTTTTCAGTAAACTTTACCTTGCTAATCCCTCCTTCACTGTAACCTTGTTAGTTTTGAGGACACACCCCTGGCTAGGCCTGGGCTTTCAGGGCCGCCTCTTCCCACCCCTTCCCTCTGCTGTGGTTTAAAGTGTCACTAGATGCCTCTGGTTCACTCCCTTTGCTTTAAGCCCTTACAAGGGCAGGAGGAACCAAAGTTGGGCCCAGAACCCATTAGTCCTGGGGTGATAGTGAAGGGGTCTTGGGGGGAGCACTGACCCCCGCCCCAACCTCTTCATCACCGGGACTGTTGAAACAAAAGAAAACCAGTTGGGAAAATGAAGAATTCCTGGTAAGACCTTGACATTGGGAGAGTGGTGGGGAGACTGGGTTGGGGGCCCTCAGAACGAAGGGTCTGTGTTTCTGCAGTGGCAGTAGGATGAAAGGTGGTGAGGGAAGATGGGAGAGGAGAAAGAGAGAGACCCAGACAGAGATCCAGACAGAGAAAGATGGAGACAGATGAGAATGAGACAAGAGAACAAGCATAAGAGACAGGAGAGAGACAGAGAAAGGAGAAAGAGAGAGCTATTAAAGTGAAGAAGGAGAAACACTAAGATGAAAGAAAACACAGACAAGGAAATAGATGTAGAAATAGTGAAATAGGTAGATACGGAGAAAGTGAGATAAAGCAAACAGCAGTTTCATGATTGTTTAGTGTTGGAACTGGAAATGCGAGCGTTCATTAAATCTCTCAAGATTTCAAAGTCAAATGGAAAAAATAAACTATACTGAGATTTGATCACCTACATTAATTTTTTTTTACCATCTTTACCATATTTCAAAATATTTAAGTAGTCCAAATCTGGAGGGATTCCTCTTTGACATTTTCTTTTCTCCTCTTCAGGAAAATTCCAGTTTTCTTCTTTGTATGCAGTTTCCTGGGACCTTGGGCATCTGCAGCTGTCAAGCGTCGCCCAAGTAAGGGCCACAGTTTCTGAATTTTGAAATACCACTTGTTCCCAGAAAGGATCAGGCAGGGCTGTGGCTGAGTGAGGACTGAGTGAAGCATCCATGGTCTCCACAGCCTCACTCTTCAATCCTGCTTTAGCCATGGGTTTACTCCATGGCTGGTTTTATGGGGTCAGGGTTGGGTATAGAAGAGAAGTCCTGGCTGTGATCACAACTGGCAGGAAAGCCAAGCTGTATACTCCAGTGCCTTGCACAGTGCCTACTTGAGTCACATGGTGATTGGTAAGATTGGGTGGAGGGATCTGTGGATGGATGAATGGATGGATGAATGACCTGGGGTCAGTGGAGGTGTAAAAAGTATTTTGACATATTGGGAAGGCTGAGCTAAAACTGGTAGCTGGAAAGTGCTTTTTCTGAAGTCTAGGAAATCTCTGTTGTCATGTGAGTCTCAGCAGGGTACTGAGGTTGGACAGTTACAAGAAGCCTTCTTAAAAACTTTTTCCCTTGCAACCTTCCACCTGTGTAAGGAGCATCCAATTTAATTCTAGGAATTCTCATTGAATTAAGGGTTTAATCATTTTTATGATTCTTTTATTGTTTTCATTACTTTTCCCCATTCTAGGATGCTAGCAAGAGTTTAGTTGGGACCCTTTTTTGATCTCTTGGAATGAAATTGTAAAATTAAAAGCACCCTATATATTTAATTTTGGGTTAATGAAACGCACATCTCCCCCCAAACTCCTCCACATACCAAAGATTCCTAAGAACGCCACTCTCCAGAAGTCCCATTAACTGGCTCAAGACTGGCTCTGGATTCTCTTAGGAATCCTAAAATTTGTGGTGTTTAAGGAATATTTTCTAGTCCAAGCCACCAGAAGTTTTCCAAACAGGCGTCTGACACCGTGCCATTCAGAACATTGCACAGCTCTGGTTCCAAAAGGAACAAATTCAACTTCTCCCAAAGGAACATTTTCCCAGTACAAATTATTAAAATTTTTCACCTTGTTTCTCATCCAGGATGAGCTGAAGATAAATTAATTATAATCATAGAGTCATAGAATTAAAGCCAAATACACTATAAGCAAGCTATTTGGCATATTATTCTCCTTTAAATAGTTGTTCAGCTCTTATTGTTATTGATATATCTTCACGGTCCTTGTAGGGGTTGGGGTAGGATGACATGCTATCTCTTTTGCAGGGGTCCCTGTTAATTCAAATTCTAATGGTGGAAATGAACTCTGTCCAAAGGTCAGGATTGGTCAAGATGATTTACCAGGCAAGTAGCCTTACATCATATTGAAAATGCACGCTTTCTATAAACTTACCTGATATATTCTATTATTTGGGAAGGTTGTGGGAAGGAATATAACCAACCTCATTTTAGACTTTTTATTTTGTGTTCCTTTTTTGTAGGCTTTGACTTGATTTCTCAGTTCCAGATAGATAAAGCAGCATCTAGAAGAGCTATTCAGAGGGTAGTGGGATCAACTGCATTACAAGTGGCTTACAAATTGGGAAATAATGTAGACTTCAGGATTCCAACAAGGTATATAAAAATATTTTATCTAATTATCTGTCTCAAATGTATTTTATTTTTTTTTTATTTTTAAAGATTTTATTTATTCATTTGACACACAGAGAGAGATTACAAGTAGGCAGAGAGGCAGGCAGAGAGAGAGGAGAGAGGAGGAAGCAGGCTCCCCGCTGAGCAGGGAGCCCGATGTGGGCCTTGATCCCAGGACCCTGGGATCATGACCTGAGCGGAAGGCAGCGGCTTTAACCCACTGAGCCACCCAGGTGCCCCTCAAATGTATTTTAAAAATGAAAAGCTATGCAATGTTAGAAAATCTTCTCATGCTCAATGGTTCTTAGATCATGAATTTATTTGAAGATGAAGAAATTTATTTACCTATCTTCAGGGTTCAGTGTCTAAATATGTGAATACTCTTCATGTTTTCAGTATGTAATTTACTTTTCATTCCAGGGAGAAAAAAATCACTGAAACCATTATACATTGATTCAGGACATATTCTTATTATTTTGCTCTCTGTTTTTGTGTAATTTGTCTGGTTTTGGCTGAAAGGACCCTCTGTGAAAAGTGCCAGAGGTTAAGCAAAAATTTAACTAGGAACCACGGGGTGGTTAGAAGACTCACAATGGTGCTGTTCATGCGTCCTAGTGCTGAAATTAAACCACACATCTACTGCTTGGCTCCTGGCAGGAATCAAACAAAAGCAAAACTAGAATAATGATAACCAAAGCAATGACAGTGATAATAATTTAAAAATCCTCCACATCATTTACCTTCTTCTCTAGAACTATGTTTTTTATCCTTTAAAATATTTATAACTGTGGTGCTTTAGTGTATGTAAGTGTTGAGTCATGCCATTGTTATGAATGAGCTTCAGGATTTTCAGTTTTATATCACTTAAATACCTTATATATAATTATCATGATTATTGTATGGTTTAGTGCACTGCAAAAAAATTGAATTAAGATTCCTTTGACAGATGAACAAGAAAATTAGGGCTTTGGGATGCCTGGGTGGCATAGTGGGTTAAAGCCTCTGCCTTCGGCTCAGGTCACGATCCCAGGGTCCTGGGATCGAGGCCCGCATCGGGCTCCCTGCTCAGCGGAGAGCATGCTTCCCCCTCTGCCTGCCTCTCTGCCTACTTGTGATCTCTCTCTCTGTCAAATAAATAAATAAAAAATCTTAAAAAAAAAAGAAAATTAGGGCTTTGATAAAAATTAAGGTGTAAAAGTAAATAATGATTTCTTAGAACAGTAAAAGAGTATTATAAAAGCTCTAAGTGTTTATAATAATGAAAATTTGAATAATGAAATAACAAAAATTAGAATACTCTGATATAGTGCCAGATTGCAGATAGAAATTCATATTTTGAACATAGGAAGTATATTTTTTTCTAGATATGCACTATATTTTGTAAAATGACAACAGTGCCCCGCATAAGCTCTTTTTCTAAATTTACTAATTAACATTAAATCTCGTCGTCATCACAACCCTGTGGTAGAGGCATTATTATCCAAATTTTATGAAAGAGTAAAGTGAGGCCAGAAAATTGAAGTTACTTACGCGAGGTCCCAGGGTTGGGAGGTATTAGAAGGACTGAAATTAAGGCAGAATGGTGCTTCATCCACTATTCAATACTGACCCTGGAAAATTTCGAAAGATTATAGGCATGATAACAGCTACTGACTTTTAAAAAATTTTTTGCTTATATTTTCTTTTCATGCACAGAAGGGCTAGTTGTGTTTTTTTTTTAAATAGGCTCCATGCCTAGTGTCTAACCCTAGCTGTATTCTTAAATACTTTAAAAACATTCATTTTTTTAATAAAATAAATTATGATGCAAAACCCCCTAAGACCGACCTAATTCTCTCTTCTATAATTTGAGGTACAGTCTGGACTCTCTTTAACTAACTCTAAGCTCAGATACTGACCAACTTGAGGTCACATAAATCCATACCTCCCGCTTATCTTTGCTGTTGCGTTTCTTTAAATGCCTAGAGCTGTCACTAAATATTTTTCATAATATATAACCAATGTCCTATATTCTCTATCTCCTTGACTCCCTACTCCCCAAAGACTAAAAACTCTGTTTTACTGACAAAGCTTATTAAGAGATGAAAAAAGAATTAAGTAGGAAGTAAAAAAAGTAGGAAAAAGAAAAAGTGGAAGGGAGTGCCAGAGCGTTGAAATAAATGGAGTTGCAAATAGGTAATAAAGTGTACTTTTCAGCTAGTATTTACACTGTCTTTGTTTCAGTCCCTTCAGCATAAATTAAGAATGATAATAACTGTGTCATAGATTTGCCATGAGGAACAAATGTTAATAAGTTGGAGAGGGTATGGATAGAGCCTGGCACGCAGTGGTATTGGTGAAGTATTCATTCAAGTAGTGGAGAGCACTAGAAGGAGAGACTGTGTGTGTGCAGATGGGAGTCTTTTCTCCTTAGTGGATTCTTTCTTTTCAAGCTGCCCTCCCAGTCCTACTCATTCAAAAACCAGGAGGCAAGAAAAGCAGGGACCGGAATTGCTCTCAGACCATGCACGGAGTAGTCTTGTTTTGTTTTTTTTTTTTTTTAAAGATTTTATTTCTTTATTTGACACAGAGAGAGAGAGATCACAAGTAGGCAGAGAGGCAGAGAGAGAGGAGGAAGCAGGCTCCCTGCCGAGCAGAGAGCCGGATATGGGCCTCGATCCCAGGACCCTGAGATCATGACCTGAGCCGAAGGCAGAGGCTTTAACCCACTGAGCCACCCAGGCGCCCAGTAGTCTTGGTTTAAAGGAAATTCCTATACTGGGGAATATAGGTTCTGAGGAAATGAAAAAAAAAAAAAGTTAACAGGATTTTCATGGGAGGGAAATGGGAGTCCAGCATATATGGCTGATGTGATAAGAGTCACAATTTACCCTCCTATTTTCAATTTTTTGAAAGAGTATGAGACATAATTTTTTGCTGCTTTTTATTCTTTATTTAGACATAATAGTATCATATTCTCAGCTCAGATTTATAAACATTTTGTGTTTGTTTACCTTAACAAATACAATTCTTAGCTCTTTTTTGGGTTAAGGTCATAAACAAATGTTTCAAGGTCTAGTCTCCTTATCTTTTATTCAAACACTTAGAGTTCTTCTTTGAAGGTACTCTGTGCAGACTGTAACATAATGAAATAAATCATTTATAGATCCAGCTTCTTTTACATTATGTATGCTGTCAAGTTTACTTATCGATGTGTATAGCATCTTTGCAAGAACAGAAACTCAGGTGTTCAAAAAAGACTGCTACTGACTGCTATGTAAATTAGACTTGTGAGGACTTCTAAAAGATCTTAAGTATGTATANCATAGCATCTTTGCAAGAACAGAAACTCAGGTGTTCAAAAAAGACAATGCTACTGACTGCTATGTAAATTAGACTTGTGAGGACTTCTAAAAGATCTTAAGTATGTATAAATACAGATATATTTTATGAATTTGAACACTAAAATTGTATTACCTAGTTTAAAAAATTAACATGATAATCTCGACTATACTTGTATATATACACAAACATATATATATATTATCTCCATGTATATGAAGAAAGAGAACAGATGGATATCTTTGATTTAACAATATGTCTATAAATGAACTGTTCTTCTAACAACCTCAGTCACCAACTCATTTTTTTTTTTTAAAAGTTTTTGGCACTACAAAACCAAGTCAGAGATAAATGGGGACACTATGTTCTATCCTACCTTCAACATAATCTCTTCACTCATTTAACAGGAAAGATGAAATGAAGTATAAATTGGGAGAGATCCCTCAGTCAACCTCATGATCTCTTTGCAAACAAGTCACCTAGACAAGTTACTGTGACTTGTGGAATCAAAGCAAAATAGATTTGTTTTATCTAGGGACTGATGAAATTCTACAGCCTTGCTCAGTGCATCTGTAAAAAATACCTTGGTAACTTAGGTTTACAAAAACTTAGGAAAAGTATACTTTAAGGAAGAGAACAAAACATTAAGATTTATCTTTCTTCTGTGAAAGGCTCATACCTCAACAATAACTATATTTGGACAAAAAAAGAAAAATTCTTTAAGCATCTGGTTAAATCCAGATCACTGAGAAGAATATTAAAATAACATATTCATAATTTAAATGGGAACTTGTCAAATTTCAACATTGAATAAAACTTTTAAAACTTATCTTCCAGCTCCAAGTTAATTGAGGTCAGTTAAATGAAATGTATAAACTTCTATAAGGTTTTATAATTATACAGTAGGCAATATATTATACTGTCATCAGTGAACCTTAGCTTCTTCTCTAGAGGTTATTCTGGAATATGCATATTCTGAAAAATTTAAAGTCTAAGGAAATATGTCAAACAAAATCAATATCAAAAGTAAATATCAAAATAGATGTAGACATCTTTATTCTTGGGAAATAGTTCTTGCACACGTTTTTTCTTCTTTAGCTCCAAACTCGATCTTTTTAAATGTATGTGTTAAAACTTCCTGCATACTTTTTTTAAAAAAAGATTCTATTTATTTATTTGAGAGACAGTGAGAGAAAACATGAGTGGGGGGTGGGGGCAGAGGGAGAGGGAGAAGCAGACCCCACTGAGCAAGGGGCCCAAAGTGGGGCTTGATCCCAGGGCCCTGAGATCATGACCTAAGTCACAGGCAGATGCTTAACCGACAGAGCCACCCAGGTACCCCCAAACTTCCTGTATATATGACAAATACTTAATGAATTGAAAACTTTGCAAAAATATATTACATATCACCAGTGATCATTTAAGAATGTGTAGTAACAAAGGAATTCACCCAATGTTATGAATAAAAACAAAGTCATTTGAGAACATAAGGTTAAAAGAAGTACTTGGATGCTAAAAGGGTGTTCAGATGAAAAGCTTCATATTTTTGTTATTTTTATAAAATCAGCAAGGCAATGAAATTTGTTGATATAGTTGAAAGTGTACAAAAGTATTTTGCAGTAAAGTAAGTTATATGTTTATTTATGCTATTGTGAGGGATGATAAAGTTTTATAGTTAAAGTCAAAGTAAAGAGAGAAAAATCTTAGTAAGTTGAGTAATTTCACTTTTGCTAAACATTCTTGGAACTGAATAATTTTTTGGTTTAGAAATTCTTGACCCCCAACAATATATTTTATTGCAACTGGCAGTAACACATATACCAATACAATAAATTTATATATTTGTTTTGTAACGAATCAAATCAGCATCCACTTAGATATTTCTTCTTGCCTTTCTCTTTTTTACTTTCACAAGAGGGGGCTATTTAACAGGAGTCTGATGTGAAGGAAGGTTATTCAGGACTTTGAGTCCTGGTCCATAACTATTTTCAGAAATGTCAAATATTATTATTTACCAAACAAAATTAATGGCATCTATCATGCTCAGTGTGAAGGAGCTTCTCAAATTTACACAGTTACTGATTCTCAAAATGCATATGTGGGTCTAGGATATAATTCTGGAGGGGACCACCCAAGCCATTATGGAAATAACAAATACTCCTAACAATGTACTATATTAAAATAAAAAAATTAAAAGCTGCTTTAATTAAATGGCTTTATTAACTAGTAGAGCTGATTTGGATTCCAAATGATCTCTTCTTTAATTTGTGAAAGAAATGCTGCCAAGAAACTTGCAAGAATATGTGTTTTGGCTGAGATGGAATTGCTGAACAGGAGCTCTTTAGGTAGCATAAATGGTAATATTGTTGGGGTTATGTGGCATTGGGAACCCTCCTTAGCTGTGAGGAAGGGTTTGTTCTTTTTAATGTGTATTTTAGGATGGAGCATTAACGTACATGAATGACTGAACTTCTCTGATGGTTTTTATGGACAGTCATGAAAGAACAAACAGGGCATAGTTTTTTACACTGTGGTCTTTCTGTACGTCTAGAATCTAAGAAAGCATAATAAGGGAATATGGTAATATGCATGAGTACAGAAAACAAGACTTTTATTTACTATTTTAAAATTTTACTCAGGGATTTTTACCCCAGTGGTCTGCCTGAAGAATACTCCTTTTTAACTACTTTCCGGATGACTGGAAGCACACTTGAAAAGAACTGGAGCATTTGGCAGATTCAGGATTCCTCAGGGAAGGAGCAAGTTGGCGTGAAGATTAATGGCCAAACAAAATCTGTTGCATTTTCATACAAGGGACTGGATGGAAGTCTCCAGACTGCAACCTTTTCAAATCTGCCTTCCTTGTTTGATTCTCAGTGGCATAAGATCATGATCGGTGTAGAAAGGAGTAGTGCTACTCTTTTTGTTGATTGCAACAGGATTCAATCCTTACCTATAAAGCCAAGAGGCCAAATCGATATTGATGGCTTTGCTGTGCTGGGAAAACTCGCAGATAATCCTCAAGTTTCTATTCCGGTAAGTATAAAACCATACACGATGGTTGATTGAAACAAAACCAGATTGCTTAAAAACTAATACTCAGGTATCTTTGATAGTCATCTGAATGTCTTAAGCAAGGAACAGTTATTCATTTTCAAAATTCATTCGAACACTTACTCAAAAAGCATTCAGTGCCTGTTTTGAGCTTAGCATGTATCAAATGAAACAGGAAATCAGAGAAAGTCAAATAAATGGTTCCTGGTCTTGAGGAATTTCAAGTCCACTTGGAAGATGCTACATGCCAACCTGGAGCTCCCAGAATCCTTCAGAAGCAATGTAAAAGAAGACAATACTGGTGTGGTATACATTGTATATAAATAACTAATGAGAATAATCAAAATAAGGTTAAGATGAATGGTGGGTTGATAAGTCAGGAGTTCTGTGCTTCTTGAAGGCAATGAACCTTGAAATAGAAAGATCTGCACTAGCTGAGGGAAAGAGCATTAAATGAAAGGAAGTAGAGAATAAGTGGGCCCAATGAAATGTCTGGAGACCAGTTGGTTTGAATGAAATGTCTATGTAAAAATATGTGTGTTTGGGGGGGTGGGACAAGGGGAAGAAAAATAGGAGATACTAACGGCAGGGTATGAGAGAGAAGGTTAGGAAGCCATACGATGTCTGGTTAACAAGAATGAAAAGTATATAGATGGTACAGTATGTATTTAGAAGTAGGTCATCCATGACGTATTATAAAAGTAAAGGATTTTAGAACTCTGTTCAGGATTTTGCTGTAGAGTTCCATGGATATAAAGGTTAGGAATTATGTAATAACAGAATAGTTGTACCAACTAATACCATATAGTTCTATCATTTTGAATTGTTAAACTTTCATTGAACAATACTTTTAAAGGATATTTTATTATAATATTACAAGAATTAAAAAATATATCTTATAGGATAAGTGTTCTTTAGGGGGAATTAAAGAATTTAGAGCTCAATAAACTATTGATGCCGACATATTCTTTCTCTCTCTCGTATAGAACTGTTAAATTCTAGTCACAAAACTCATATCATGGTATGTAGCAGGGGTGATACAATGATTTTGAATTGTTTCTGTGTACTTCTCCAAAGGAAAAAGGTTATCAGGCACTCAGTAATGGAATTGTTCAAATAACTTATTTTCAAGGGAAGAACTGTGATTAGTGTGAAGGGTAGTGTGAAATTTCTATATTCTGTGATGGACAGGAAGCAATTTGTAACTGCCACATTACTGCTCTGGCTTGTGGACACTTGAGAAAGTATTTCTTCAACTAATGAGTTATCACACTTCAAGTGTCTGGGTTACAAAGCCAGTGGGACCACTATTATGCCATCTTGAAATTTTGTGCAGTAAGATTGTTGCAATGGCATGGGATTGGTTTGCAGACAACACCAAATTCTGCAGTATCTATGTCATTTCTGTACTACGGGTAAGGGCAGAGAGACCTTAAGGCAACTTTTTAGTATAATGAACATCAATCAAGTACGTGCAAAATTGATTTACTGATTCATCGGTCTTGAAAAACACTTCATTTTTTTGTAGTTTCAAGTTTTTATTTCAACTCCAGTAGTTAACATACAGTGTAGTATTAGTTCCAGGTGTAGAATTTAGTGATTCATCCCTTACATACAACACGTGGTGCTTATCACAACCAGTGCCCTCTTTAATATTCATCACCCATTTAACGCATCCCTTGTAAAACATTTCAAATCACTATAATTCTGGATGCCAGGACGTTATTAAATTCTTTGATTACCAGAGTGGTAAAGTCTCAATATTACTCCAATATATTATAATCTAGCTAATAATGTTATCGTCGATTGTAGGGGTTTTTTTTTGTCAAATCTCATTTCATAACAAAGTGGAGAGCAGTTAGGACCAGTTATCCTCCATTTTATTCTGCCATGTGCAGGCATGCAACAAAGAACCTGGTAGCTGATACATTTTGCCTCTGGTCCACCAAGGAGCTTTTCAAAGTCAGTACACTATAGCTAATGTTAAAAGTAATTGAAACAGGCATGAACAATTTTTTTCCTTTATATGGAGTTTTCACTCTCCCACAAGGAAAGACAAAAGAGACTTGAACCTAAAGCTTCATTAAAGTTTCATATTTGATGTATAGTGGTGGTGGTAGTAATAATAACTAAAACAGGTCAAAGTTATAGGCCAAAAAAATCCTATTTACATCCAAGGACTGACAGTGACAATGTCAAACTCAAACTTGTCACCAAAATGTATTCCTCAATTTTTACCCAGTATTAGACAAAGAAATAGAAAATTCTAAGTAAGGAAAACCCATTTATGCTTTTTAAGCATCTTAATACCGTTAACATGCCAATTTAAGGTTTCAAAAGGCTTTCATTCCCATTAACTTATTTTATCCTTGCAACAATTTTTTAAGATAACAAGCACAGATCATCTCCATTTCTCCATTGAAGATCTGACTTCAAGAGGACTTCTTGGCTTGTAAGAAGCCATGTTAGGCATAAAATTTCTAATCTACCTATTTTCTGCTGTGCCAACTAACTTTCCTTTGATAAAAGTAAAAATATGTATAACCACGTATCATTCCTTTTGAAGCAATTCCTCAGTTTCATTTTGGAACGCATTTGTGATTTGCATAGATTTTTCAGAATTTACTTTGCAGGACAAACAAAATAAATGTCTTCTTTTTTTAACGAAGGAGGATTGTACACTATAAAAGATGTCCTCAGACATTAATCCTACTTGTTTATGAATTTAGTAAACTTTCATCATGTGCCTATATACTACATATACAAAGTTAAATAAGTCACAGATCTTGTCTTCTTCAGTTCAGTCTCTTGAGGGTGAGGGGTTGAGATAAGTAAACAATGACAATACGACATGATAAGTGTCATGACAGTGAATGGCAGCACATGGAAGAAGCTCCCCACTCAGATCAGGCCAGGGAGGCATGAGTGTGGAGGTCAATCATGTTTACTGTAGAAGATGATGTTTAGAGAAACCCTGGGGCTGAATGAGCATTATCCAGAAGATAGGGCCCTGTGTTTTAGGAAGAGAAACTTCGTTAGGGAGTTTAGGGAACTCGTTAGGGAATTCCCACATATATCATTTCTTTCCTTTTCAAGTTTTATTAGTCTTCCCACACTGCTCCTTACTTTGCTAGACTAAGAATAGTCAAATACTCATAAAGTCCTCAAAGTCCAAGTTCAAGTGCCCATGAGTTGACCCTAAGCCCTTGTTTTTATTCTTGTTTTATGTTTTGACTTCTCACCAATTTGGCTGAACTCTGAAGTTGCTGGCAATTACTGAAGCTCAACAGTGAACATGTGTCCCTTATAAGACTTAGAGAGTGACGAGTAGTAGTATCTATATATTCTGGGAGGTAGAAGTATACTGATAGGGCACGCTTCTCTCCATCTGGAGACAGCCAACAGTCAATATTAATGTGTGAGAAATTTTAAATTGAAGTGAAATGTGCCCCTAACATAAAAACAATAAGGAAGAGTATATTTTTCCAATTTTTTATCATGAAATTGGACTCATTCTAATCTTTGACATTCGAGATTAATTGTACACTTTTCTCAGGATCAGCACTGGCTTTTCTTTAGTGAATAAATCAAAAGCCAACATCCCTTCTAAAGGTATTAACAAATGTCAAAGGTAGCCCTAGGAACTACATAATAAAAAATGCAATTGAAAACAACATTTGATGGAGCACTAATGCTAAAAGACTCATTTATATTGTACTTGTTTGTGATTTTCTCATATCTATCCTATNNATCTATCTTGTGTATTTTTCCCTTTTCTCAATTGGAAAAGGAAACCAATTTCAAGAGGTTTTTCATAAAGCTTGCAATATAGCTGCTCACGTGATCTACCACTCAAAACCTTCTCATCATTCATGGTTATTTAGTGGGCTCAGAGCATTTTATATTTTTTCCCAAAGTACTGCTGTAATACATTGTTAGTTTGATTTTAAAGCAATAAATCCCATATTTCCTATTCTCCTTTGTGCCCGTATTTTAGAATGGTGCCATTTATCCCACTGCAAAGCTCAGTTTTCTGGCAGCATACCATAAAAACATGTTATTTTATGACAGGTTCTTTATTGTTTGTTGTCAGCATGATTGCCTAGGAGAGTTATTTGGTACAGCTCTATTAGAAAACAAAGTTAGCCTTTCTCCTTTTTTAGGGATGTACACTAGGGGTTTGGGCTTAAAGAAGGATACAAGTTTATGTGGCTTTACAAATACATGATTTTTCAAAACCTTTTTCTTTTTATCTATGCTTATTCAAAATAAACCAATGTGGAAAATAGTCAGAAGATAATCTTTAAAAGTATATTTCAAGAGTGCTACTCCTTGTTATTTTTGTTAAATTCAGAGAAAATGTGAGAGCAAATAGAAAGAACGGTCAAAACTAGTGATAGAGAAGCTATCTGGTTTTTTTTTCTAGTCCATAAAATTAAATCATACTAACCTCCACACACAGAAACGATGAAAGTTTCATAAATGATAACATGGGAAAATCAACTATGAGGTAGTAGTTAATATTCTTTTTGGTATTTAAGAAATATTGTAGAAAAGTTATTTTTCAGTGATTTAAGAAATGCATAGTCTCTACTATGCATAATATCTAAACTATTAGGCTGCTTATTAAGTTTTTTCTTGACAAATACACCTTTTACAAACACTGTTTCACTTGTAAGTATGAAATAAATACAAAAGAAATAGTTATGTATACATAACCATAGGAAATTCTTTTTATAACACTTTGGTGTGATTTGATGGAATATTTTTGAATACTGACTGTGAAGACAATTTTTTGGAGATAAAATCTAGCCTGCTGCATTGTAAACCATATTAACAATATCAGCTGGATTTTCCACTAGGTGGCAATGAAATGACAAGCACATAGGAAAAAGTCTGCTAACATAGGAGGGGCCATAGTCAGAGGAAGGGACTATGGATAATTAGAATATAAACGAAACGAGTGTCAACTTGCTTTTAACGGAAAATTGAAAACATTTAAATTTTTTTATTGGCCTCAGCTATGCCCATACCGTTGCAATAAAAAAAAGTCAGTGATACTAGTCTTTCTATTAAAATGTATATGGGCTAAGGTCATAAAGAATCTTTGTCATGTAGACTGAGTGGTTATAAGTCAGGAGATTAATTCAACGTTATTTTTCCTCCTCTTTGTGTTAATCTCTGTGTGTTTGGTTTCTTTGGTTACAATGTAGTGTCAATAGAGTTATGGACTCTCAAAGCTGAAGGAAATTTTGATTGTTATCTACTCCAAACCTCTAAGTTTATATGTGAAGAAACTGAAACCCAGACAGGGGAAGGGGTTTGCCTCAAGTCATAATCAAGCCAGAATATAACACTATCAATTCTTAGTTCACTATATTTCATTTCATCTTTATATATTCATTAATTAACATTCGGTAACTATTTATTAAACATCTGTTAAGTTATAGACAGAAATTAAAGCTCCAGTGGAGTTTACATTCATTCTGGGGAGAGGAGATGGACACAAATGGATAAATGAGTAAATGTCTATAGTATGCCTGGTGTTCATAAATACTATGGAGAAAAATGAACCAGGAAACTGGATGCCTGGAGAGGAGGCCTCACTGATAAAAAGAACATTTTAATAGAAACCTGAAGGGGTTGGGCATATTAGCATGTAACTCTCTGAGGGGGGGAGGGTTCTAGAAAGAGAAAATGGAGTGGTATTGTCTGCTGTGTTTGAGGAGGGCATGGAAACCAGTGTGGCTGGAGCAAGACTCAGAGAAGTAGCCAATGAAACTGGAGAGGTAAAGTGATGGAGTGAGGGTGGGGAAATTGTGGTTAGCACTTTGGCTTTCATACTGTGTGAGATGGGAAGCTATTTGATGGGTTTGGACAGACAAGTAATATGTTCTCATTTTTTGGAAATATCTCCTTGGCTACTGTTTTGGCAATATAATGTAGGGGGAAAGAAGGACAGGACACTTAGGGGCACAATAAAAGGAGACCTTTAGAGACTATCACAGTAACTCAGGCAGGGCTGGTCTTGGTTTGGAACAGGGCAGTCGTGGTCAGATCCTGACCCATTCTGAGGATAAAGTAAACAGATTTGAAGTGTAAGAGAAAACAAAATCAAGAGTGACACCAATATTTTTGGAGTGATTAATCAGAATTACATAGTTACCATTTATTGAGATGGGAAAGACTATGGGAAGAGCAGGTATCAGTGAGAATATCAAGAGTTGGTTTGGAACATCCAGGTTCAGTCAGGATTTTGATCACACTTAAGACATCGAAGAGAAGATGCTGAGGAGGCCATCAGGTATGTTCTCCTGGTGTTCAACAGGCAGGCCCAGCTGGGAATAGAACTCTAGGAGTTGTCAGCATATACATGGTATTTAAAGCCATGCAGTGAGATGAATCACTGAGAGATGAATGCAGTAGAGAAGTTCTAGAACTGAACTGTGAAACAACCAACATTTAAAGGTTGCTGAGATGAGGGAGGTTCAGCCAAATAGACCGGAAGGAGCAGCCTGTGATATTGGAGAGAATCAGGAGATTGTGGTGCCTGAAAGTCAGGGGAAATAGAATTTTAAGGAGGATAGAATGGTCAACTCACTCAAATGCTGTGGACAGTTCAAATTCAATGAGCACTGAGATTTGATATTGGATTCAGAAACCCATGAGAGTGGCTTTGAGAAAAGACCTATTGGAGTATTGGGAGTGAAAGTCCAGTTGGAAAGGCTTCAGGACGGCAGCTGAAGGGGGATGTGGCATGAGGGGATGTTTTTTTTGTTTGTTTGTTTTCTTGTTTTTGTTTGTTTTTAATGGGCAGATAACTGAGGATGCCTCACTATAGCTCAGCATGTAACATTCCTTTGTGCTCTACTAAAGTGCCTCTTTCTGACTCCAGGGATCTGGCGTTTATTACCACATGAATCCCCTTGAAGTGCCCTTTTAAATCAGGCCACCTTTCCCTATCCATATCCCTGGTGCAAAAAAATTTGATGACGGTCCAGTAATTAGATACCCAACACTACTCAAATTCCTTAGCTTAGAATTCAACAGAGAAAACAATCTAATGTCTCCTGTTTGCCACAGTGAATTGGATCCCTGCTGTATACATCACTTCCTTCTCCTGTGCTGTTACTGTCACCTCTTCTCTTTAGAACTCTAACCTTCACCCTCCCCATCTCTGCTAATGAGAATCTCAACCGCTCTTCAGGGCCTCACTCACATGTTACAGGTTATATGAGCCCCTTGCTGAGGACCTTAGCCATGTTGTACATCAACTCCAATACTATATATCGTCAAAAGCAGTTTTTGGCCAGATGCTGCCCTACATATTAAACATTTTTGTGTCTTCCATAGTTTCTATCTCAAAGCACGTGAGTGTGTTATATAAAGATACACTGGATAAAAAGATGAACAAGTACTACATGCCAGGTCTGCTAACTCTAAGTCTGCTGCTCTTTCCTTTGACTATTCTGCCTCTGCCTTTGGTATGATTCAGATAACTGTCACCTACTCATATTTAATGACAATTCTTAGCACCATGTCTGGAACTGCAGGGCCTAGTCTACAGAGAGTTGGGGAAATTTCTGATTTCAGGGCAGCTCAGGGCCTCTTGCTTAGCAACTAGGAAGCTTCACTTGGAGGAGGTCCCTCATGATGGTAGAATCCAAAAATCTGGCATGAACTGAAAAGAAAAACGAGATCTCAGAGTTCAAGTATTTCTTTAAGTCTTTGTTGCCACTGAGTAGACAAAAACTCAATGAAACATTTCTCCTGTTAAAAAAAAACTTATCTTTGAAGAGCTAGTTTTTAGGTATTTCATACTTGTAAAATTTAATAATTCAGTATACAAAAAATCAAGCCTTGTGCTATTCTCATTAATACCGAACCAAGTTCTATAGTTCGCCGTTAGAATTCTCTCAGGAGGAAAAGATGGCTGTCTGCTATTAGTTTTTAATTTTTATGAAAAGCTTAAATACCTTGTTAATTTTTCTCAACAACCTAGAAAAATAAGTAGAAGTCACTAGCACTATTAAAAGAGTAGAGAGTTGGTGCTAAAATTCCTTGTTTCAATGTGTTGTCTGCTGGACACTACTCTGGCTTAGGGTAATTATACCTTAATATTCTATAGAAAAGAACCGGATAGTACCAAATCTGGATGACATAAGGTACCTTACAATCACACAACTCAGTTCTCCCTGAGACAATGGTGAAGTATTTTACGTTGAGAATGAGACGAATTGTGCTAGGGCATTCTGTTTAACCTATTAAAAAAAAACTTTCTTATTTCTCTACTTGTAGTTTTCTCAAGTCTTACAAACTGCAAACTCATTGGGGAAGGAAAATATCTTTGGTCTCCCTAGAATGTTTCTCTAGCGCATGGGTTATATTAGGACTTCAAAAATGTTAACTGAAGGACTAAATTAAAATATTCATCACATATATTTTGTCAGTGGGTATTCAAAGAGAACAGTGATTCCAGGTATTAAGATGAGAAACGTGTGGAAATCAGCATTTTAGATGTGTAATGAAAGTGACTTTTAGTAAGGAACTCTGCCAATCTTCTTTCAAAATAATTAACATGCAAATTGGAATTCATATTGCATGCCAAAAAATGTTGTTGTATAGATGATTATCAGTGCGTAGGTGGTGTTTATGTGGATGCACAGATGTGTGCAGAAACCTTTGATCTATGTGGCACTCTGAACAACCCAGCCTGTATTCACAGATGAATTACATTTCACTCCCCCATTATCCTGTGCCACAATTGCATCTTGCATGTTTAAGCAGGTGTACCATTTATCCAGAGAGAATTACATTTTTCAGAAAATAGCTTAATGAATTACTTTGCATTTACAATAAGTAACTTTAATGAAATATCTAAACAAAGGATATAGGCTTCCTGGTTAGCCATATAATTAAAGTTTCTCAAGGTGATTAGGCTATGAATTTTTTTGAGAATCAAAATATCAAACATATACAATGCATGCCTAGTGTGAATTACCAATTCACAAAGGACTTAGTGAATAAAATATATGAATGGTCTTTCTTATTTTGAGAGTTAGGGAGGGGGAGACACCTTTTCTTATTCTGGTAATATTTTTATCTAATCACTGAAGGACAAGAATGATAATCCTCTTTCTTATTTGATATTTTATTATATATATATACACAGGTATATGTGACTGTATATAGAATTAGTTGTCCAATTTTTGGAGGAGCATTAGAAATTTGCTTCTGGATGTATTTGCATAATAATCATGCAAGCAGGGGAGGTTTAACTTCTTAGGGAAGTTCCTTAGTCTTGTTTTGAAGTTTTCTAGCAGATGTTGGACGTAAGTTTACAAAGTTTTAATTTCTAGATCACACTTTTCTATTCATCTTTAATACAAATGTTCAATCACCAAATTCCTCAGTTACTGGCTTAGAAAATGACGGTTCTTTCTGGAGATGGGATGTATTTTTGGGGGGAGGCTAAGTAGAGGAGTAGAGAAAGCCCTTATTTTATAATCAGGCCCATTTGGAATACTAGCTCTGTCTTTTACTAGCTGTGTGACCTGTGGCAAGTGATTTAACCTCTTTGCCCCACTTTACTCATGTGTGGACGGCTTCAAAGTGTTGTTTGAGGCACAGCTAGGTATTTAGTAGTCATGAAGGAGAAGGTTGTCCCATTCTTTCTTTTATCTTCTTACTAAAATTTCCACTGCTGTTAAGAACAAAACCAAAATAAAATCCTTCCCAAGCAAATGACACTACTCTAATAAAGATAAAGTATTTGACAAACTATGTGCTTAACTGTAAGATAATTGTGTGGCTTGAAAAGCAGTTCATTTGTAGGATGTCAGTATACTATTGTTAAATAATTCATACCATGAATACACAATTTTCATACAATTTATAGAGAGCTTTCCATCTTTTTTCAAAGATTTATTATTATTTATTTATTTGACAGAGAGAGAGAGAGAGAGAGAGAGAGAGAGAGATCACAAGTAGGCGGAGAGGCAGGCAGAGGGAAAGGAGGAAGCAGGCTCCTGGCTGAGCAGAGAGCCCGATGCGGGACTTGATCCCAGGACCCTGAGATCATGACCTGAGCTGAAGGCAGAGGCTTAACCCACTGAGTCACCCAGGTGCCCCGAGAACTTTCTATCTTAAACTATATCTCAGTTTAACTGTTCACTTTCTTTTCATCCCACTTACCTCACTTTTCCAGGTATCCATATTTTCTGGAGAAGAGCCATGGTAGGGTTGAGAGCAACCAGGACAGTTAAAATCATCTAACTGTCTAACAAATGCAGGAATCTGACAGCCTAATGTCTCATTTTCACCCCTTTATAAAATGGAAAACTTCCTTTGTTTAACTTTCCCTTCATTATGGGTAGAAGGGAAGGACCTTCATCCTCTCCAAGTCTGATCTTTCCTTCAGTAACCTCAGCTCCAGGTGTTTCCATAAAAATGGAAAAAATGTGTCTAACTTAATGCTAGATCCAGCAGATCTAGAGACATTTTGGCAGGTGGGATGGAGTGTAAATCACTACTGGATGAAAGGAAAGACATAATGCTTTAGATCTAGGACCTTGATACTTAGACATTTGCATAATGCCAGAAAAATCAACTGACCAAGAAATACGGATCTGACTTGAGATGAGTAGCATCTCCTCAATTGATGACATTTCCTCAATTTAAGAAGATGGGCCAGAATAGAGGTGCTGGGTAGTGCATACCTTTTTTTTTTTTTTTTTTTCCTTGTCACCTGAGGTCTCAGCTTTAGACCTGGTCACTCTTCCGTTGTACTGTTTCTCTCCTGTTCCCTTCTTTCTCTCTTAACACCTGTTAAAATGTAAGAACTTGTCAGGGCACATTTGGATTTTAAGTGTCTGAAAATTTTATGTCTCTTCAATCAATGAATGAGATAACGCCAAATTTAAATGTTTCTATTCTCTTGTTTTTTCCCGGAGTTCTAGATTTCCCTCTCATTCCCTCCATTTCCAGTCCTTCCTGTTTCCATTTTAAGTTGTGAATACTCCATGGAGAATGTCTTCTCTAGCATGCAAATTTCTTCTAGGACTGGATTTTCTTTCCTCTCCTTTACTCCTAGGTGCTACCTCTTTGGCTGTCTCTGTCTCTAATCTTTTCCCATGTAAACTCTTTGTGCATGTGTTCTCTGTGAAGTTCTGTAGGCCTGGTTTCCAATCTAGGCCCTCACACTGGCTTGTGACTTGGCCTGTTCCTTGTTCTCACAGGGCCTCATTTTAATAGAATCTACATCTTGAGGACGTGGAAGGACAGAAATGGAAAGTCAGTGCCAGTGGTCTGTTCCTGCCAAGGGCTACACTGGAATATTGTAGAGCTACAGACATCTATATTCGATCATCAGAGAAACTTGGCTTCCAGCCCATTTCCATTGGAAAAATCTGTATTCAAGGAACAAGAGTACTGCTCCACTGAAGTCAACCAGTTCCAATTGGTCTCCAGTCACTTAACAACTGGACCACAGTTGTCCTCTAAAAGAATCTGAATTGACTATCTGCTGTCTTTCTCCAGTTTGAACTTCAGTGGATGCTGATCCATTGTGACCCACTACGCCCCAGGAGAGAAACTTGCCATGAGCTGCCAGTCCGAATAACTGTGAGTCCCTTGACCACTTGCAAAGGACACTTTGCAAAGGACTACCTCCCACCACCTCCTTTAACTCCCCACCTCCTCACTCTTTTTCTGAAGAGTTCAGGCTTTACTGTATGGACCAGATAGATACTAAGGAAGCACAGGTCCCACCCACAGCCTGGAAAGCAGAAATCACCTCGGGGTGTCTGATTCTACCTTGGGTGGCTCCTCACTCCTCCTCCCCCAAACATCTCTCCGAGAACACTGGCTGTCCCTTTGCCACCCACAGTGGACAGCGAGAGACTACACTTGGGTGGAGAGGCAGAGGTGCGCATTCAGGCCTTGCCTGTCTGGCGGCGGGGAAAGGGTTAAGGGGGACTGTTGTCATTCTATCCGTCCTCCAAGCCCATAAGCTCTCCTCCAATCCCCAGGACCCTCTCCAGGCCATTCATAAACCGGAGGAACTTACGCCTCCCCGGCTGGGCACCTTTGCAAAGACTACTCCCAGGGGCGCTTTTTGCGGGGAAGACGTGCCGCTTTATGCGTGTGACGGGTCCGGAAGCCTAGCGGGGCGGCAGGAGGCAGAGTCCGTCCAGGGGATTAGCAGAGGGTGCGGGCATGGCCTGGACGGCGCGGGATCGAGGGGCCCTAGGGCTGCGACTGGTGCTCTCTGGGCTCTGCTTGTGCGTGGCTCAAGTAAGTTGTGCGCGAGTGTGGGGGTGGGGAGGGCCTTCTCAGTTTCTCCCTGTCTTTTCTTCTCCAGCCCAGCGAGACCACGGACCAGGTAAGCGGAGGGCGAGAAGTGCTTGCATTTTTCAAGTGCATCCAAGGAAAAGTGGAGGAACAGCCGTCGCGGGAGCTGTGGGGAAGGCGCAGAGCTTTCCCTGGGCTCTGCAGCGGTGTTCTTCCTCCAGCCTTGAGCACCTGCAGCGAGTATCGAGGGAATCGGTACCCTAGATGGCCCTTAGGTCGGGAAAGGCGTCTCCTCCCCACCTGGGCCCCAAAACTGCAGGCTGAGGTTCTGAAGGCCATTAGTGACTGGGGACCGGCCACTAAGCTTGGGCGGTTTACTGGGTTGCTTCTTAACTCCCCCACCCAGCCCCTCCTGGTTGCATTCAAGAGCAGGCCCTTCTGGAGAAGGCGGGAATTCAGACTCGCGGCGCTAAAGCTGCCTCTCAGCTCCACCAGCCAGCGGTGGCAGCATTAAACCCGGAGCCCAAACCGCTAGCGGTGCCCGCCGCTCTGGGACTGGAACCTGGCGGCCTTGGGTGACATCAGTCAAAATTTCAGCAATTTCCCGAAGGCTCTGGCGTCTCCTCCCTCCCGCTCGGGAGAGGACCCGGCGGGAGCGGGTGAACCCAGCGGCGGTTTGAGGTTTCACTTACAAAGACCCCATTGTAACCTGTCTGGTCATTGGAGTTTAGAAAAACAAAGTCCTTGGTGAAAGAAGCCCCCCCCCGCCCCCTTCTTTTTCTTTTTTTTAAATTAGAAGAGAGAGAGAGAGAGTGAGGGAGGGAGAGGGGAAAAAAATCCCACATTCCCCAAGCAACAGGCTCACACTATTTTCAGTCGCCAGTATTCCCTCTAGCACCATCAAAGCTTAGCTGTTTGCAAGCGATAAAAGCAGTAATACCCCAGGGTCAGTCTGAAATTTGGTGTAGTTTTAAAACGAGGTGCAAAGATCTTATGCAAGAGTGTCAATGCAGGTAAATCCGAAATGAGGCCAGGCTCTCCCTGGGTTTCAAAGCTCTCTCGCCCCAATCCTCCCCAGTTTTCCTTCAGTATTTCTCCCTGATTTCTGTAGAAAAATTTACAAAACGATCCTGTAATCGATCTGAGGTGGAGCGCTTCCGTTCTGAACCGTTCAATTTTAGCCAAAACACTGACTCTCAATTACTAATCAAATCGAGGTAGTGAATGGCCACCATTTTTATTACTAAGTCCTTTAAAAAAAAAAGGCGTCAGGCCTTAAGAGCCCCTTTTGGTTTAGTGGTCTCTGCAGGGGTGAGGCTGTGTGACCCCAGTGCCCACCCTCGGGGCTAGATTCTGCTCCAACCACACTATTAAGCCTCACTGAGAATATGGCGGAACCAAAGAAACCTGGGGTGGCTTGGGAGTTCCACACTCGTTTACCGGATTCTGAGACTCCGTCCTCCAAAGGGAAGTGTCCTTACCGGGTGGAGGTGGGGCCTCAGGACCTGGCGCCAGCTTCTCGGTGGTGCCCAACGTGCTCCATTAACCGTGTGTGCTGTTTTTGTCAGAGAGGTCCCCCGGGCCAGCAGGGTCCCCCGGGCCCCCCGGGTCCCCCTGGAGTTCCAGGCATCGACGGCATCGACGTAAGTTTCTATCTCCAGTCCTCTGTTCTCCAGTCCCGCCTTTCCCTACCCTTTCTCCGGGACAGGTGGTTCGACGGGGCCAGATGCCCGCGACCCACAGGCGGGCCAGGGCACGGGTGAGAGCTGGTCTGGACTCTCTATAGAAGCTTGGGGCTTTCGGAGGGAGGAGGTAGACAAGTTCAGTTGGCCCCGCTGGTCAAGAATCTCCGCCTTTTGGCTTCACCCGGTCCCGTCCCCGAGCTGTGTGGTGAACACGCGTGGGAGGCTCCCAGCTGGGTCCTCAGCGCCTCCCACTCATGCACTGCTCTTCCTTTCCTACTACCCCTGCAGGGTGATCGAGGTCCAAAGGGTCCCCCAGGCCCCCCGGTAAGTTGATCAGCGCATTCGCTTTTCGCTTTCCTTTAGACGTGGTTTGCCGCCACGTGAGTCCCAAGAGTCTCAGCTTTGCATCTTTGTCTCTCCCGGCCTCGCCCCCTCCCTGCTCAGGGTCCTCCTGGAGAACCGGGCAAGCCAGGAGCTCCGGGCAAGCCGGGCACGCCGGGCGCCGACGTGAGTAGGCGCGGGCACGTGCACGTGAGAGCGGGAGTGGGGGCGGGGCGGGGAGTGGGGGAGGAGGCGGGGAGAGCCTTGGCGACTTGCTGAAGGCCTGCAGGCGGTGGGAATCCACGCTGGAACGGGGCTGTGGCTCTGAACTGGGCCTTGTGCTCCCCGCGTGCCGTGGAGGCGGCAGTTTCCGCAAAGGGTCCTGCGAGGGTGCGGAGAGCTCGCGACCCCCTGGGTAGAGCGCACCGGGCCGGCCTTCCCTGCTCTCCCACGGGCTCCCGGGGCCTGCCCCTAACCCTCCACTCCTTGCGCTCCGCCTGAACTCCTGGCCCCACTTCCGGCACAGGGGGTGCTGGAGGAAGAGGAATCTTAACTGCGCTCTGCTGGGGCTTCCCAGCAAGTTGCCTTCGGTCCTGCTCTTTCACCGGCACTTCCCAGATTAATTTAGTAAAGGACCTGCAGGCAGGGGAAGGGGCAGAGTACTCCTAAATACTGAAGAAGGGAAATAAGAAAACTACCTTTGAGGCGAGGGCCTGAAGTGAATGGGAATGTGTGGGGCTGGGGCAGGGAAATGGTTAGCACACAAATAAGAAATTCAAAACTAGTTTTCCTTTTTCCATGTTTTCTTGACTGGCATCACTGTCAGAAAAATAAGCTGAGTAGGGTTGCTTGAAAATTGGGAATTAGCATCCTTTCTCCAATGGATCCGCCTTTACACCTCTCCCTCCTCTCGATTCAAGAAAGCTCATGCTGAACTGTAGGATAAACATAACAGTAAATAACATTTTCTCAGAGCATGATGACTTAAGGACTCTCTGCTCCTCCTGTCTCCATGTGCTGGACTAATACCTACTGAAGCCCTACTACAGGCCAGTCCTTGACTTTANATTCAAGAAAGCTCATGCTGAACTGTAGGATAAACATAACAGTAACACATAACATAACAGTAAATAACATTTTCTCAGAGCATGATGACTTAAGGACTCTCTGCTGTCTCCATGTGCTGGACTAATACCTACTGAAGCCCTACTACAGGCCAGTCCTTGACTTTAAACCTAGGATACAAAGCGAAGTAAAATAAAGTTCTCTGTTCTCAGAAAACATGCAGTGGTGCATTCATCAAGTTATCCTTCAAGTTACCACTTTATGTGGTTTCCCAAAACTTAAAGACTTTTCCAAATGAAAGAAGGCACCCAAAAACCTATGATTATAATTCCCAACAATTTTTGACTACAGTTTTTGTATATTGAAGGAAAAAAAGAGCTAGATTTTAGTGTTTATTAAGATATACTTTCTTTATAAAGATTACCAGCATGAGGGTATTTGTCTATGCTATTTAGTACTTTAGGAAAGATTTCGTTTTATGGTTCAAAGCCCCAAGTTTGAGCTTTCTTTGTGATGCAAAGTGAGTGTGCAAGAATCCCCCAAGAACTAATATTTGGATAGTACAAGCTGAATATCAAACGGATATTTGTGTAATACGAACTGAAATTATATAACTTGGTTTTCAAGCTCTTTTTGAAACACTGAATTACTTGAAACTGTCACATCATAATAAAAAGGTCTGATAAATAGAAGGCTACTCCATAAAACAGCAGCCCAATACGGGTTGGATTTGTTTCTGCATTCCTGTGAAACTTGGGTCTGCCTTTTGTGTGAATAGAAAATTTGTGATTACATTATTATTATTATTGTTATTAACTTTTGTGGTGGTTGAAGCATACACTAATCACCTGGAATCTTCCCTTGGTACTGAGTTGAAATACTTTCAGACAGAAGGCTAGAGTTATCTGTGCGTCAGTTAAATGGTGCTTTTGTAGCATGTGCTACGAATTCTTTACCTTTTACTGCAAGGTCATAAAGACAATGCCTGGTTTTTTTTGTTTGTTGTTGTTGCTTGTTTTTTGACAAGGCCTGGTTTTGCTTTATAAAGTAATTCCCCCATTTAAACAAATTTTGGATAAACAAATGAAAGTGCTTAAAAATCTTTAGAAGTACAATATAGTTAACCATGGCAAGGAGGTTTTGTCTTGGTCTATAGTTGCAGTATCGGAGTAAGACATCCGTGTATGTGCCAGTCTCCTAGGCATTTCCTACAACAGAAAGTTAACTCTATTAAGCAAAAAGTTAACTATACTAATATGAATTTCTGTAGAACTTTTTTCCTCAAGTGCAGTCACAAACATTATTTTCTTTGACCTTACAATAACCTGGAAGGCAATTTTGGCTAATATTATTCTCCGCAGACAAGAACACTGAGTAATTTTGAGGACAAATAGTTTCCTCAGGGACCCAGAGTTATTTAGTGTCTAAGATAGTGAAAGAAACGGGATTTCTTCATTTTTATGTTTGCTGTCTTTCCAGATGGTTTTGCCTCATGTGGCTACAAATGAGTATCTTAAATAGATGAATAATCAGAGAAAATAGAGAGGAAAAGAGTGATAGTGAATTTTTAGTATCTGAATTCCCAGCCAAGAAAAATGATATGGGTAATTCAAGGGATCATAAAAAAATTTATAATTAATATTTTCTAATTATTTGTAAATATTGGTATGGTTCCACCAGATTCTGACATGGAGCCACATGGGGCTTACAGAATTCTGACTTACTGTATACTTTGGCTCATTTGACATTTTGAACAAATCTTTTACCTTAAATTGAGACTAGATATTGAGAATAATGAAAAAATCAATAACTAGATCAGAGTTTGCTCTTTGTTTGTCCCTGACCATAGGGGAGCTAAGTAAGCAGGAGAGCTCCAATGATCTTTTCTTGTTAGGTGAGCCTGCATGTGCTGGAGAGACCTTAAACATCCAACCTCTTTGTCTTCTGCTCTTTGGTTCATTACAAAGCTATACTTTTTGATAACACTAACAAATGGTTAATCAGATGATGTTTGGAAGAATATGGAAGGAAGATGATTTAAAGGGTAATTATCCTAAGTGAAGTAGATTTTTTGACAGAAAATGTAAAAGATTCATGGCACCTATTCTTGTAGAATTATGCCTTGAGTCTCGCTAACTGAGTAGTTGGAATGCTAGAAGGAAATTACTGTTGAGGGGTGGTGTTCTCTGCCAAGCAGCAGCATGAAAGTTCAGAGCACAGCTTCAATATCATCCCATACAGAACTTTATCTTCATAAACATTCATGTGAAAGTAATTCTTTCTGCCACTGGTAATATTTTTCTCTGTCAATTTTTTGACAGATAAGAATTATTGCAAAATGGAATTTATGTGTGTAAATGTAAATGGGGAGATTATATACATACACACACACACACACACACACACACACACACACATATGTAAAATTAGAGAAATCAGAGTTTGGTTATAACCTTGCACCCAAAGGACAACTGTGTTATTATCAATAATCAATAGAGATATTCTTTTTTTTTTTAAGATTTTATTTATTTATTTCACAGAGGGAGAGAGATCACAAGGAGGCAGAGAGGCAGGCAGACAGAGAGAGGGGGAAGCAGGCTCCCCGCCGAGCAGAGAGCCCGATGCGGGCCTCGATCCCAGGACCCTGAGATCATGACCTGAGCCGAAAGCAGAGGCTTTAACCCACTGAGCCACCCAGGCACCCTAGAGATATTCTTATTTAGCACTATTTGCTGTGACATGCTCAGTGAGCTCTGAAAACAGTACTTTATTCATTGTTATAGCATCCATCTAAGATAGGCAGAGGAAGAATTAGAATTAAATATAGGCATTACAGTTAAACCATACCACTTGTTACAGGAAAGAGATTAGAACATCCTCAGGATGTACACAATTACTATCCCTGGCAGATGTTTATATGATTAGAATAGTGAGTTATTAAGAAGTCATTCTGAAAGGTCAGTGTAAGTGGAAATGGACATCAAAGAAACGTGAGGGGGCCTTGAAATACAGTACTTATGGTTAATATTTAGACTTTTGTTTATTTGTTCATTTGTTTTGTTTGCAGAACCCCTTCTGAATGAGGTTTTAAGCTCCCAGAGGACAGGAAGCATGTCTTATACCTCAGACGAACTCTTTACAACATCTATAGCAGTGCTGCTATGTATATAATAATGATGATGATAAGAATAGCTAACATTTATTCAGGGCCCACTCTGCCAGGCCCTGTTGTAAGCATGTTGTGTGTAATATCCCATTTAATTTTCAAAATTACTGTATCAGGTAGATATTAATATTATACCTATTATACAGATTAGGAAACTGAGGCACTATGCAGTTAAGCAACTTGTCATGGTTGCACAGCTTATAAGTGGCAAAGTTGGGATTTGAAACCCATATAAAGGTGATGTAGAGGGATAAGTGAAATATCCTTCTGCCTAATAGACTAACCTAAATTAAATATTCAGTACTCCTGTACTGTGTATGTGTTAGATGCCAGGGGCAATGTGCCAGGATTACAATAGTCATGCAGTCCTTGTCTTGATGGAACTTAGGTTTTCTATGTAGCTATTTCATAACAGAGTTCACTGTAACATCTCACACCAAAATGTATTAGCAATTTAATTCAAAGAACTTGCTAGTGATCGACATAATTTGTCATGTGTTATAGAAGTTACTTTAAATAAGAAGCAGCCTCCATGTTGTCCAACCACTTACTTGGTTCTGCATTATTATTATGCAGTTGAAATTCTACCATATATAGTAGCTGTTGCTCACCAATCTCATCAGTTATTCCAGTCACAGATCAAAGATTTTTAGTTGGTTGCATGTGGGAATTGACCAGGATTGATTTTGGAGGGTCTATTCATGAAGTGGGAGTTAGGGATTCCATTAGTCAGATGTGTTCTCAGGTTTGTACAGTCTATGGGCCTTATGTGCCTGCAGAGAATGCTCCAGATGTGTGGTTCGTTTACCAAAATCAAAAGTGAACGTTGCATTACTACAGGTGTTCAGCACCTAAAATGCTGGGGCTTGTATGTAGACTAGGGTGGTTGAAAATCAAAGACAGTCTGTGAAGAATTGTTTTATGTGTGTTTAATAATTTTCTTTGGTAAACTTCCAGTAATTAACATTTTCAACTTATTTTTTTTCTACCTTCTTTGATTTCACCCTTTGGAGTTATAAGGGAAATGGACTGATGTAGAGAAGTGTAAAAATGGTGGCCAGTGAACTGGTTTTCTATTTAAATTACATGCGAACATTTTAGTGATATGTAAACTATGACAGATTAAATATGAATTTTGGTGATCCATTTTCAGGTAGGGCTTTCATATTTGCAAGGAATCCCTCCCTTGATTAATGCCATTTGAGTCTTTTTCAAAATCTTGATAATAAATAGTTTTGTAAGATGTTTATGTATGCATCTACATATGTATATGTACATATATATACAGATACACATTTATCTTTGGCAAGGTATAATTTCAAGATTGCATTATAAATGATATCTAAAAGTGTCAAAGAGTAAAGAAAAAATTTAAAAAATACATCTTCATCAAATATGGAAATGCAGGTGTATAATGCTGTGTTATTATTGCTTTAAAATCTATTTTATATTGAGGATGATGGTTAAAAAAGTGCTGATAGGGAAAAATGAGAATGTTTGGAAGATACGCTTTAAAGAATATATTTAATATTAAATATAGCTGTAAAATATGTTTTATAGTAATTGGCTTAAATTCTACTTACTAATTGACACACATGAAAATATATATTTAATTATGGTTATATTTACTAAGGCAGATAGTGTAGAAACATGCATGCTCTCAAACATTTTATTTTATTTTTATTTATTTTAATTTATATTTTATTTTTTTAAAGATTTTATTTATTTATTTGACACAGAGAGAGAGATCACAAGTAGGCAGAGAGGCAGGCAGAGAAGAGGAAGCAGGCCCCCAGCTGAGCAGAGAGCCCACTGTAGGCCTTGATCCCAGGACCCTCAGATCATGACCTGAGCCAAAGGCAGAGGCTTTAACCCACTGAGCCACCCAGGCGCCCTCAAACATTTTATTTTAAAAGTTAATGTTCTTCAATAAGCAGTCGTTATTGCTGGAAGATTGCTAGAGGGCTTTAGATGACTATAGGGCAATAATGAGATTAAATATTTTTAATTCCTATTGAAGAAACATTTTATTAACTCTCAAAACACTCTTAGGGAGATGTAGAGACATATAGTATTTTTATTTTATAAATGAAGTAAAGGAGGTGCATAAACATGGGTAATTGACAAAGCTAAGATCTGTTGTCCCATTAGACGTAGCTATTAGAATGCTACAATTGTTATATGCATTTTTCCAAAGCGGAGACAAAAAAAATACTAAAATTACTGGACCGTATTAGCAGGAAGTTAGGAATATGATTTATCAACAGAAAGTAATGGGCAGATTTCATGTTAAACATTATCTTTGAATCAGAATATAGGAAGGTATTTCTTTGTAAATATTTACATCATACAAAGATAACCATTCTGTACATAATTAATTAAAAAAATGCAATTATACACTTAGAGGTTTGCCTAAGGATGCTATAATAGTACTAACATCATCTTGCTTTGTTAGGGATTAACAGGACCTGATGGATCCCCTGGTTCTGTTGGACCAAGAGGACAAAAAGTAAGTTAGCCACCTGCTACTAATTGCTGGTATTAGTTAGGTGCTGAAGTATGATTTTATTATAGTGTTTGCAAATCAACTGAAAAATTAGTTTGAAACAGAGGAAATGTACTTGTTCAACTGAAATCATGTTTTAGTTGAATTAAATTAAAAACATCAAGATGGAGTGTTTTAATGATTTCAAAATTTATGCAATTTACATATTTACATATTCATGCTACAAAAAGCTAAGTACAACGAAACTCTTTTTATTTTTAGGGAGAACCTGGTGTTCCTGGATCTCGTGGATTTCCAGTAAGTAATTGCAAAGTGACAGAATTGAAAATTTATGTTTTCCTGTCATTGTGAAATGTTTAAATGCAGCTTTTGACATAATATGTATCACAAAGGACTTCATGACTTGTCTGTTATGGTAAGCATTCTGAGTATGAGTAGAGAATTTTCAGAGAAATTTGAGTGCACAGTATAAAATACATATGTCTGCTTACAGATGGTATTTCCCAATAGACAACTCACCCTTCACTCCCCTTGATAGAAAACATTTCTAGCATAATAACAGCAAATCTAAATCTTGGCTGTTCAGACCATAATATCACACCACTTTCTTCACAACTGGTTTTATCTTTAATGGAATGCAAGCATCAGAAATAATTACCAGCCTGAATCCCTGGTTAGTCCTTTCCTGCATTGCCCAATCTGGTTGATTTGTGTTAATTCTATTTATAAGAGGGTTAGATTCTCAGGCTGCTTTTCCTTTCCATTTTGTTCTTTATTTCTCTTTGTTCTTGTCATTAATCTGTATTTTTCGTTTTTGTTTTCTATTTGCACTGTTTTCATGGCCATATTTCACTGTCTGTCAACTTTTCCATTATAAGGCTATTTTCAGAAGTGAATAGCTTGCTGGCCTTTCTCCCATATTTTTCCACTCAGAGCTCAACATCTTATAGAGATGCCTTTTTAAGAAAAACTGAGTGAAATTTGAAATTTGTCCAACACTAGAGCTATGGTAGTGAAATAACTTATTGATTACTTTGGCATTTTTAAGCATAACACTTATTTCTCAAATTGATTTATAAATTAAAATGATCAAATAGGAGTAATTTTTCAAATGCCTTGAAATACCCCACTTATTATTAAAATATACTGCTTTATGTGAAATTTGTGCTTGTTTTGGCTGCCTAAGTAATTAGAAATCATAATATCATTATCACAAGGTGCACACGGATTCCACTAAATGCTTCATATATGGATATTTTAGAAAAGGAAGACAGGAATGAAAAGCTAACATGAATATGGTATCAGAGATAGCTGTAAATAAAAGTTATTTAAGCCAACGTAGGAGAGAAAGGAGTAATGAGGATTCCCAATGTGGGGATATTGAACCTGGAAAGCAAAGATAGAGAAAAAGGGATTCTAGGCAGCTGGTGTTCAGTTATATGAAGTTCAACGAGCATATGGTTAGGGGTTGGCATATACTAGGTCCTGTGATAGGAATTGAGGCTAGGAGGATAAATAAGATGTGGTGTCAGTCCTTGATTATATGCAGTTCGGTGTTGCTAAAGAGATAAAGTATAAAGGAGAGGGAGACAAAATAATTAGCTTTAGGAACAAATTCAGGGTGTTAGATTAGGATCCCATAGTAAGTCATTTCTGGAGTGACACCATTTTATTTTCATCTACTGGATTTGGTGTCTGGAAACATAGTCCAACTTGTCAAAAGTGGGTGGCTTCTGGTCTTTTCTCCCCTGCCTTTCTGTGCTGAATGTTTGTTTGGGGTATTTTCAAACATCATATTATATATTATTAAATCAGTATACTATATTGCTTTTAATGTAGATTTCTTATGAAACACAGCAAAAAAAAATCTTTTAACTCTCAGGTTGTGATGTGCTTCTTTGTGAGTGTTGCTAAGTTCTGAAGGCAAGCATGAATGACTTCTTTACTTTGATTTTCTTAAAAACAAGTTTGGAAAAAGTAGTATTGGTTAGCTTAGATGTCCAAGCTATGTTTGAGGTGCTGAAGCAAGCTTCTTCCTTTAGAAGTAGAGCCATGTTTGCTTTTCTTTATCCGATCCTTTCTTTAGAATGAACATCATATATTTATTTAGTGAGAAAGTTTATACTTTCTTTTTGAACTGAGTTATGTCGACCTGTATTTATACTAAGTTTAAATCACATACCATAACAATTTTTATTTTAACCTTTTAGGGCCGTGGTATTCCTGGGCCCCCTGTAAGTATCATTTCTTGGTTTATTTCTTCCTAGTCTTTAACAATGGGCTATTTCTCAGCTCCCAAGCTTACTCTCCAACAGACACTACCCAGTGGTATTTATAGTGTCCTACATACATGACTTTAGGTGGCCAGTATGACATACCTCTGTTCTACTAAACAAAAAATTTTAGAAATTTCTGTTGCATTTTATGTAATTAAAATTTGGTCAGATGAGTTATTGTGTCATTGGAAACCAAAGCTAGCACAGATACATACTCCTAAATCAGCTACTTACCATATTTGATATCATTTATGACAGATTGTAAAAACATCCAAAGTCACCATGTTCTTTCTTTATTTAGAATTACATTTTTAAAAAAATTGAAGTATAATTAGCATACAGTGTTATATTAATTCAGATGTCCAATATAGTGATTCAACAATTCTATACAGTACCCATACCACCACAGTAAGCCTGGTCATCATTTGTCACCAAACAGTGTTATTAACATCTTATTGACTGTGTTCTCTATGCTATACTTTTCATCTCTGTGACTTACTTATTTTATTGCTGGAATTTTGTACCTTTTACCCCCACCCACGTCCCTTCTGACAACCACCAGTTTGTTCTCTAAGAGTTTGGTTTTTTGTTGTTGCTTGTTTATTTTGTTTTTTAGATTCCACAAATAAGTGAAATCATATGGTATTTGTTTTTCTCTGTCTAACTTATTTCCCTTAGCATAATACCCTCTAGGTCCATCTGTGTTGTTGCAAATAGCAAGCTCCCATTCTTTTTAATGGCTGAATAACATTCCATTGCATATATACATACAGGGTCCTCCTGGGGCAGCAGGACTCCCTGGAGAGCTTGGCCGTGTTGGACCAATTGTGAGTACCACAGTGCATTTTGATAGACATTTGCTGATTTAGTAGAAGACATTACTCAGGAAGGCAGATTGCCTTAACTGTGTGCTTTCCCCTGCAAATCCAAAAAATGGCAGATGAATTTCATTGCAGTTCATAATGTTGATGGAACCAGGGATAATAATGCTAATTCATTTTTGTAGAGTGATTTTAATTTTTTTTCCCAAAGTTATCAACTAAACTTTTCTTCCCAACTTCCAGAATTAGCGATCAGTCAAAAGTGTGTCACCTCCATCTAATAGACTCTCAGCCGGAATTAAGGTCCAGTGTCTTTTGTATTAGGCTCACTGCATGAAATGAAAAGTGAAGAGCCGAAAATTACTGCCAAGTATATTTATGTTAGGATCATTAAATTATAATTGAACCAACAGAACTTAACATTAAGCAATAAAGAGCTGAACTCCGTAGGAGAAATTGCTGGTAATAAGTTCTTGATGTTACTATCCAATAAATATTTCAAGAATGTTGAGAAGTAGTGACATTATGTGGAGGATAGATAATTGTAAACCCATTGAGAATAGGAGCTATGTGTTCTATACTTATTCTTGCTTCTCAGTATGTCTTACTATTTGGTAAAATTATTCACTGAACAGATGAATTAAATAGAAATGTTTGTAAGGTTGATTAATTGTAAGATGCTTTTGACTTCTTATGGTAGAATATTAAGACGGAAAAGGTATGCAAGGACTAAACTCTGGCTGTAAAGACAAATTGAAATCTTTTCTTTTTAATTTAGCCATCTTTGAACTTCTATCCCATTTGCAAGAGAGTACGGTGACAGGCCAAGTAATAGCTCGTGGGTAGACACTACCAGGGAGAGTCTGGCATTGCTGAGATTAGCCTTCCATTCCATAGCTTCAGGCCAGGTGCAAGTCTTCTTTTGCTACTATTATCCGGGTGGCACTAGCAGTATTGTCTGTTCTAGTTCCTCTGTAAATCAACTAGAAAAATATGTTGTGTTTCCAGTGTGTTTTCAGAATAAAGTGATTATTCTGTAGGGAAGAATTGGATTTGTTTTTTTTTCCCCCAAATCTCCTTCTGCCTTGTTTTATTGCTTTGGTGAGACTGGAGCTCCTTTATTCTTCCAGTTTTGTGGAGCTAATTGGATTATGGGCCACCCATCGATTTTCGTGGCAGGTCTATGCATGGCTGAGCTCTGTGGGGGTTTCTAGTAATATTCTCTCATGCCTCATCAGTTTTATGCACTGTGTTTTGACATGTGTGTAACCACTGTGTCACAATTTTCAAATAACTTAGGGTGACCCTGGGAGAAGAGGACCGCCTGGCCCCCCTGGCCCTCCAGGACCCAGTGTAAGTTATTTGCAGGTTGAATTTTCCTGTATCTGAGAGTTAGGATTAAAGAAACCTAAGAACCAAAAATGGAAGTGCTTGTTAACCAAGTCATCGTTCTAAAATTCCAAAATGGCTATCAATTTTTTTCACCCATTCAAATCATGGGACTTTTTAGACCAGAAAAGTAAAGGAATAACAGTAATTTAAAAGGTGGTTTTCTCAGGGAATGGCTTACTCATGTATTTGAAGTCTTTTGGCATTTGTGATTTCTCAAATGCTTAAAACTTAGGTGTATAAAAGGGACATTTTCAAATGAACTAATTTTTACAAAGGATTTACACAGTAAGCAATTTAAAAAATTGGAGTTTAAGTAGGAGATGATTCATATTTTATTTCTTTTCAGTTTTTTAAAAGATGTATTTATTTATTTGAGAGAGAGAGAGAGAGAGAGAGAGAGAGAGAGAGAGAGAGAGAGAGAAAGCATGTGATTCAGGGGAGGGGCAAAGGGAGAGGGAGAGAAATCCTCAAGTACACTACCTGCTGAGTGGAGCCCAGGGCAGGGCTCATCTCATGATGCTGAGATCCCAACCTGAGCTGAAATCAAGAGTCAGATGCTCAGTTGACTGAGCCACTTGGGTGCCCTGATAGTTCCTATTTTAAATGCATGATCTGGAGTTCCCCATATTATCTATTCTGTCTCTCATTTCAGTTCCCTTCAGTTCCCTGAAAGAGGGGTCTCCAAAAGGAATAGTCCCATGAGTCAAAGTTTTTAGAATATTAGCATATTATCATTGTTATTTGTTCCTTATATTCTACTGAACAAATATATATATATATACATATATATATATTTTAAAGATTTTATTTATTTATTTGACAGAGAGAGACACAGCGAAAGAGGGAACACAAGCAGGGGGAGTGGGAGAGGGAGAAGCAGGCTTCCTGCTGAGCAGAGAGCCTGATGTGGGTCTCGATCCCAGGACCCTGGGATCATGACGTGAGCCGAAGGCAGACACTTAACCACTGAGCCACCCAGGTGCCCCTGAACAAATGTATTTATTGTATTTTTGTTCAATGGACTTTCTACGAGAGCGGGTTTGAATAGTATATTTAACTATATTCTTAACTTTAATATTTTCTTTACTTTAGGGTACAATTGGCTTTCATGAAGGAGATCCATTGGTAAGATGTTTACCTTTGAACAGTATACGGTTTAAGTCAAAGACCATGTAATCTTCAGATAAGTTCTCTTTAAAGTTAGCTTGCTGGAATATGTTGTATTTCTGTGTTTTACTCTATTTGGATAGCAGAGTAATCCAGAGCGCTAGTGAGCTCGTGGTTTGTATACACTCAGACTCTACATGGTTTTCATTATGGAAATGTTTTTGTGTCTCCATAGTCTTTACTTTATGATTAAGGCATCATTTTCACCACAGAACCCCAATTTCAGAAGCTAGAAGTCAAATAACTCCCTCTGAGACTTGTTTTATTTATAGACTAATATTCACACGATGTTGGTAAACTGTGCTAAATGAAATTCTGGACAATTTGACAATGGTTTGTGGTCCTCAGGATAGAGCTATTCTGGTGGAGGGGGAGGGGAAAAGGAGTAGGTTTTGGTACACTAGGTTGGAAACATTTGGTATACTAGGTCTGGAAGCATTTTATTTCTTTAATAAATCTGAAATATATGGCAAAATATTAACACTTATTAAATCTCAATGGTGAACACATGGGGGAAGCTTGTTCTGTTCTCTGTACCTTTCTGTAAGCTAGAATATTTCTGAGTTTAAAAGTGAAATATTGAAAAAGGGGGTATTCAGACTTATTTCATGAATATAGTTATACTGGGATTCTGAAGCTGCAATCCCTAAAACAATACCATTTTGTCATAAAGGGAGGCTCTAATTTATGCTCTCTCTACCTCTTTCTCTGTGTCTCCCTCTCTTTCACAGTGTCCCAATTCCTGTCCACCAGGTCGCTCAGGATATCCAGGCTTACCAGGCATGAGGGTAAGAGAATAATTTGAGTATTTTATATTGAAGAGTATTATCCGTAGAAAAAAATAGATCCTTTCTTGTAAGCACTGGCCTTTTTGGTGCAAGACCCCATTTTGACGGATTAGGCAAGTCTGTGTTTGCTTATTCTTTGGCTTAGCCTGTGGTCCTTCTGTAGTTATCGAAACTCTAGCCGGTTCCCCTGGCAGGTACATGGAGGCGTGAATGTTTAATTACACAGTGCTTTTGTTGTTCAGGGACGAAATACCAGTAGAATGCACTGGCTCGAGAGACACTATAACACCAAATTAAGGTTCTGATGTTTGCTTCCTATGGAGGAAGATTGGGGAGTAATTGCACACATATACTGTATTTGAAACTATTTTAGTTAAAAAATTGGGAAAACAGTGCAAAATAGCCAAGAAAAGGGACTTCCCCAAAATGTTTTTCTCTCACTCTGTATCATAATTACTTCAAAATTTCCCGTAAAAAAAAATACCAACTGTTGGGGTTAAGTGGCTTTTTCTCTCTAGTCTATGAGTCTGAAGTGATTTTGAAAATTCCAGACCAGAGGAATTCTGCTATGATCTGAAAGGCACCGGGGCACTGGTTTTTCAATTATGGTTTTCTCTAAGGTTAATTTTAAATGCAGAAGATTTGGTCCTGGATTGGTGTCTTATTTTTTACCAAGACCTACACTCTCAGAACAAGAAAGTCTCTGAGGGTGAAAGCCCTGATAGACTTAATTTTAGAATGTCCATTTCCCATTTGCCTCATGTTACTACCCAAAGCATACATATCCTTAAAACAGGTGGCCTGACAAGAAGAGATGGGGATTTCTTCTCATGCTATGTATCCTTCACCCACTGCCCTTTGTGGCTTTCCCTTTGCATTTGTAATTGTGAACAAGAAGAGGTGGAAGTTGTGCCTCTGGGGAGCTCCCTTCTTGTATCAGCCCTTCTTCCATCTCTAGAAAGGAGGTGGGTATAGAGGAGGCAGAAGGGTTTTTGGAACAGCATCGAGAGAGCAAGGAGTAGCCAGCTAAGCTTGGTCAGGACCATCACCTTCTAGAAAAAAGTTACTGATGCTGGAGAAGACTTAATGCTCTTAACCCAGCTGTGAGAGAAAGTCTGGGATAGAGGGATCTAGGGATCAGCTGGTAATAAATAATGTTGCTGAACCAGGTAATGAAGCTTTGTTATTCTGGAACAGTGTTTTTCTATTAACTAAGGTTAATATTTATCATATACACTAGTCATGTAATACACATGGTGGTATTAAGTTCGTTGAAGGCAGTCATTTGCTTTGTGACTCAACCTTTTTCTGTGTAGCACACTGACACAGGTTTAGGGAAGCAAGATCACTTTATGAAACTTCTGACCACTTTCCGTGACAAACCCAATAGAATTATTTTTTAAATATGTTTATTTATTTGTTAATTATGCATTTTTAGGGTCAAAAAGGAGCTAAAGGAGAAATTGGTGAACCTGGAAGACAAGGTCACAAGGTAAGGAAAAGGAGTGTATAATGGGTAAATTGTGTTTAGGAGGTAGTGATTACTTTTATTATAAGAAATTATAAGGAATAAGAAAGCATGGTATTTTTTGCTTCCTTTTCGAATGATGATTGACAGGTTTTCAGTAGATGCATCAATATTCTGACTAAGCACAATATTCTCATGTTGTTCAATTACAAAAAACAGTAATACACCATACATTTCATTTCATTCTTTCCTGTGTTGCTGCCCCTTGCTTTTCTTTTGAAATCAATCACACTCAGCTTTTTTTCCTTGATGCTTTTGATAGTCAAACATCATTCAGCTAGCTTTTCTACTCCACTGAACAAAATTTTATGACATGTGTAAAATTTTATGACAAGTGTCGCTGACACTAGCAAACAGGAGGTTGATAGCTGACAGCTTCTCATCTTAAGTTCCGAAATAATTTGTTTCTGACTCCATTTCAATAGAATTTAGATTTGGGGTAATCTGGAAGTGAGTGATAGACTTATATAATTGTCTGGATAGAAACACGGAATCCACAGTACAACTTGCACTGGGGCTGGCATGCCTTGCAGAACAACCAAGGCAGAAATTGAAAGTAGGATGACTTACTTGTTTTTTTTTTTAAATCTACTGGTGTAAATTGCCTTTAAGTGTCTACGAATTTGACTTCCCGAATAACAGAAGTGTTGTCCCTGTTAATTCTGTGATATTTTACAAAGTCAAACTGCTCTTATTAATGTGGGATTTCTAGACTTTGTTGACAATATCCTTCTAGACCTTATTGGGTGGAGGCACAAAATTAGTCTTTTTCTTTGGAAGTTAAGAACTGGAGAGGCAATTTATTATATTGTCAGGCACTGATATCCTTGAAGTCTAGCTAAAATCAGTCTGTTGAACAACCTGAGGTAATCAGGATAAGTAAGCCAATTTTCTCTACCCTATTAAGTTTGGACATTTATTTCTAGTCTTTTATTACTT
Source organism: Ailurus styani (assembly GCA_002007465.1). Taxonomy (NCBI): domain Eukaryota; kingdom Metazoa; phylum Chordata; class Mammalia; order Carnivora; family Ailuridae; genus Ailurus; species Ailurus styani. Next base: position 1,057,934 of record LNAC01000090.1, on the reverse strand, counting down.
GGGCCCTGAGTAATTAAGGCATTTTATTTATCTGGACTGTAACACCTGGGTTCTTAATGTCAAATTGGAGAAAGTAGAAAAAAACTGAGTACTTCAGAAATTTTTCTGCATGCTCATTCCTCCATTCAATCTTGAAATTCATAATTGAAAAAAATTCAACAAATATTTTTGAAGTACCTGCTGTGTGACAGAGTTTAATCTAAGTGCCAGGGGAACAGAAGTGAAAAAAAATATGTCCAACCACAGGAGACTAGCTAAATTAAGTGTGACATAGCCATATAATAGGATATTATCTAACCACAGAAAAATGTGTGTAAGGGTATTACATTGTACCAGAAGGTAATCATGAGGTAATGCATGTCATCAAGCAGATATGGTAGACTTCTGTTACTTTTGATGCCATGCTCCCTTCCTCCTTCTTTTAGTGACCCCTTTTCTTCGGGGGAACTTTTACAACCCCATTTGGGGATAGAGCTGTCAATTAGAGCGTTTTCCCCTCTCCCCAAGAAACCAATATTATTGATACCTATACAAGTTAGTTAACCAGACTCTCAAATTTGGTTTGATTTCCAGTGAAGAACCTGAAAATTGTTTTGGTGTGTGAGATAATTGGCCAACATTTTATTGGTCATTGTTGAAAACTCCTTTAATTTATTTCATATGTTGTGTCACTTACACCTTTCAGTGGTGTCCTTGAAAATTTACATGGGAAGTTAAGATGACAATAGCTCATTGAAGAATGAACCATAAAAGTGTAATAGATGCGCTGAACTGTCAACTGAAAGTGAATTCACAACTCTGCCTTGAATTTACCCTATAAATTAATGAAGATTTTAAAATTTGTTAATGGATGAATAGTCAACAATCTTTCAGTAAAATGATAATAAATTGCTGTTCCTAAATTTGTCATTGTATTGTGGTTATTGATTAGTTGTGGGCTATTCATCTGCTAGTGAAATATTTAAATCAACTATATTACCCCAGCGTTTAGGCTGGAATCTGTAGGAAAATACCCCAAACCTTGCTAATGAAAACTTACTGTGCACATACTAATCACTGTTGTTTTGATAGTTAGGCAGGGACATACAGGTAGCATTTAACTACACACATGTGTTGATTATCCATTCCTTGAAATAGCTAATTCACTGGCTTTCCCGTTAGGACTGCCTCTCCGCACTGTCAATCATATATTCTTAAGGAATATAATCTGAATAAAAATATGAGACTGAAACCGCTATGTAATACTCTTATAATTGATTCAAAAGTCAAGTATAAATGACTTAGGTACAACCTAGTTCTTTGCATTTATGCCCAAAGTTTCTATATTAATATTGCTGTTTAATTTTCTGTATTTCTCTGAGTGTGTGTGTGTGACAATCTCTATAAGGTATAGTTTGTAGAGCAAGAACATGGGTGAATTGAAATATGTAATAAAGAAACAGCAGAAATAGATTTTTATCTACTATTATGCACATAATATTAAAAATGAATTTTTCTGGTGATTACTTTTGCAATTTAAGATATTCATTACCCCAGGAAATGTAGGGCAGTATATTTCTGTAAAAAAAAAAAGCAACTCATCAGAATGAATAATAACTTTTTTTCAGAGTCAGTCAAGTGATCTTTCTGTAAGATACAGCAGTTGGATTTCTTTTCAGAGTATACTAACATTTTAAAGTATATCAGAGGCTATAAAATTAATATCAAAAAGTCAAACAATGATTAGTTAGAAAACAAAATGGAAGAAGATTCCATTGGCAATCACTACCAAATAGTCAAGATACCTTAGAACAAACTTAAATATTCAAAACTAATATGAGGAAAAGAACAAAGTTTTATTGAAGGAAAGAAAAAGATTTGATTAAATAGGGAGATATACTGAGTTCCAAGATAGATGCAGTATTGTAAAGATTTTAATTCCATATTAATCTTTTAATTTAGAGCAGTCCTAATATAAAGCAAGTAGTATTTTTGTGAAGATCTTCCAAATAATTCTAAAGTTCATCTGGAAGAGTAAACATTTAGGAAAAACTGAAAAATAAGAGTAATCATAAAGGAAAAAAAAAGGTAAAGGAATTCTGAGATTAAAATGTATTATAAAATTTCAATAATTAAAACGTGGTATTGGCAAATTCATACAACAGATCAGAAGAACAGAGTAGGAAAATCTAGAAACAAGTATATTTCATAATTTACTATATGTTAAAGAATAATTTTCCAGCCTGTGTGGAGAGAATCTTGTATTCAATAAAGGATATTAGAGAGGGTGAGCAATTACCGCAAAAAAAGAAAATGATAGATTTCTTTTTTTTAATTTAAATTCAATTAGCCAACATATAGAACATCATTTGTTTCAGACATAGAATTCAATAATTCATCAGTTGCATAAAACACCCAGTGCTCATCACATCACATGCCCTCCTTTATGCCCACCACCCAGTTACCCTATCCCCCCACCCATCTCCAAAAATGATAGATTTCTACTTTATATTTTACATTAAAATCAATGAAAGATTTCTATGTAAAAAATTTAAATATAGAATTATAGAAGAGGGCGCCTGGGTGGCTCAGTGGGTTAAAGCCTCTGCCTTCGGCTCGGGTCATGATCTCAGGGTCCTGGGATAAAGGCCTGCATCGGGCTCCCTGCTCAGTGCGGAGCCTGCTTCCTCCTCTCTCTCTGCCTGCCTCTCTGCCTGCTTGTGATCTCTCTCTCTCTGTCAAACAAATAAATAAAATCTTAAAAAAAAAATTATAGAAGAAAAATAGAGATGAATATTTATATATTTTGGAGGTGGAGAAAGCTTTTCTGTGGGTGACATCAAAGGTATAAGCCATGAAAAGAAAGACTGATTTAAATGCTTTTTAAAAAAATTGTATATGGTAAAAAAATTATAATAAAAAAAGTTAAAAATGAAAATTGCAGATAAATAATATTGAAGTTGATGGAAAAGTTTGTATAGCACAATCGTATTTTCCTAATAACACCCCCCCACACACACAGTGGGAATGTGAATATATATATGTTCTCTCTCTGTCCTTTCCTCCCCCATCACCCCTTTATAGAGAACATCTAAGATGTTACTGGTATTTATAGTTCAAAGGTGGGATTTGGGTGACTTTATTTGTATACTTCTCTGTATTTTCTGAATATCCTACAATTAATATGGGTTACTCATATAAACTTTAAGAAAGTACGGTAACATAACTCAGGGGATGACAAGTGAATTTCAAATATGCTGAGTTACCTATTTATGCTCATTTGCTGGAATAACATTTGGTGTGCTTTTCTGTTTTTTATTAGGGTGAAGAAGGTGACCAAGGGGAACAAGGAGAAGTGGGAGCTCAGGGACCTCCAGTAAAGTATTTTTTAAAAATATTTAACTTGGATATGCAAATACTCTTTTCTCATGACCAATGGAATATTTCCTGTTTAGCATTTGGATTAATAGTATTACATTAACATATTTTCCCACCAAGCCAGCATGGGGAGAGTACCATTTTTTCAAAATAGGAAAGAATCCAGATTGTATATTTAAGCAGCATTTTAACAGAAAAATTTTACCTATAATTACATACATTCATTTACTAGATTTCAGGGGTCGGCAATCTGAAAGCACACTGAACACAGAGGTTGATATATATCTTTTATATTCTATGGTACTTTCACATGATATAGAAAATTTCATGTACCCTGAATATGCAGCAGGTACATCAACCACTGGATTTAATGTACCTTATGCAAGCATGTAATCATTATAATTAGAACATTCTTAATTGCTTGTAATCGTGTCTTTTAATAAAAAGTTAGTCCCTTGTGCTTTGGCAGATTGTTGCAATTATATGCACAATGAGGTAATTTGGGGCATTGGCATACTTCAGTTTAAAGTGTTTGCTACATCAAAATTTACATTACTTTTGTATACAAAAGTAGAATTGTCACACTTTTTTTTCTTGTCAAGATGAGTAGTTAATAATTATGGAAATAATAATTTCTGAATATTCATTGAACATTGTAGCTAGCTAAGGTCTTTACTAGGTAAAGGACACACTCAGGTCCTGTTCTCAGGAACTAAAGAGGTAGGGAGGACAAACATAGGGCCACCCTTCCTTGCTCTGCTCTGCTCTTCCCCAAACAACTGGCCTTTTATGAAACAGTTCAGGGAGCTGTGTAGATTAGTACTTACCCCAGAGCTTAAGGAAAGTCCAGCTAAAGGAGGTGAGTCTGAGCATTTGTAAGAAATGGCCCTTGCTTTTAAGCCACATGAGAACTTAAGGAAACCTGGAGGAATACAAGGTGTTTATTTCAGAAGCTTGTCTTCCTTGAGCATTTGAAAGGAGACATTAAGGAGATGGACTTGATTTGGCAGGAGGGAGATAGAAGTAGTGTAAGAGACATATGCTTTTTCTTTGATCTGATGAAAATTTAGTGGGGACTTAAAATTATTTTTAAAGCCATCCCCCCAAATCCTCAGAACAGGATTTTGCAAGCAGCATTTAAAAATGTTTTCATGGATTAAGGATATCCGTTGGGTTCTGCATGGCTCATGTGGTCTATTGGGGGCTATCGTTAGTGCTTGCTGACTTTCTGGTGTTTGGCAGTAGGCTTACCAAAATGTTTCTATAAACTTCACAAATGTTCACTTTTTAAATGTGCATCTATAAAGTAATGCACAGATTTTTTAAAAAAATATATGCTTGTGGAAACATTTATATACAAGCTTTGTCCTTCAAAGTAATCATCTTAAGAGATACTACATGGCATTCTCATCTCACTGCCAAATACTACATGTCACTTGGGCCAAATATTTTTGGAGTTCTTGTTGTAGAATTATCTTCAGAGAGAGCAGTTTTAATCTGATATGGCCACATCTAATTTTATATCCCAAGTGGTTGTCCTAAGCTGGATCATCTTACTCATTCAGGTCATTCCTAACAGATCTAAACAGAATTTGTGATTTACCCGGATGCAGGCAGGGTTGGCCAGAGAATTGCCCCCTTTACTCCAAGGGAGAACACAAGAGAATGACTGGCACTGGCCTAGAGCTACTTGATCTTAAGCCAGTCACAGCAGACACTTAGCAAATTGCTTGAAGTGGCTGCTCTACCTTCCTGAAGGGGCATCCACCTGCTGCTGCTCCCAAGAGAACACCTAGGCTCACTCTTTACAGGATCCACTCCTGGAGCCCTGCTGCTTCAGTTTTGAAGAAGATTCTAGAAATCACACTCACAGTCTTATTTTTAGGCTTACGCACTCCCATGCCTGAGAGGGTGAGATGGTTTCCTTCTGCCCCTGGTGGGAATGCAGAATGCCTTAGAGATGGTGTAATGACTCCTAGTGGTTTGTAAGGGTTTCAGCTCCATTTACAGTCATAAGCTTTTGTGGACTCTGGAAATTGAATGGCCTTTGATGGCATACATTGGTGGGGAAAAGTCACTCCAAGTTTAAAATCACAACCATCTTACATGTAACTAAGTTACAAGTCATGAAGGAAGTAGCAATGGCAGTGTATTCTGTACCTGAGTTAAAAAGTAAGTCAAAATACGTGATTGTAGTTTTCTTATGCTGATGATGTTTACTTTTATGTCACTAGTTATTGCTCCAAATCCAGGTTTGTGTATGTCTTCAGAGTTTTAGAAGAGTGTTTGCCATCAGAAGAATTCTCCTTGGATTTTTCTTTCTAAACTAGAAAACTTTGTTTTCATAATGTTACTATTTCTTAATGTTACCTTTGGTTATGTTAACATCCTTCTGGAGCAACTTTTGTGATGAGATAAACAAGTGTGTGCTTCAATTAAAACAATCCACTGTTCTTTTTTTTTTTTTCCAGGGAGCCCAAGGATTAAGAGGCATCACTGGTATAGTTGGGGCCAAAGGGGAAAAAGTAAGATGATGATGATATGATATCAAAACATAAATATTTAAAATTTTTCCCATTTAAAAATATCTTCTTATTTTCAGCAACATGATTTTTTATTTCTTATTTGCTTTGTAGGTGTTTGGTTAGGTTTTCACATTTCTATTATAAACATAGATGATAGAAATGAGTAGTATGTCTGATACTTATATATTTTAAGTTATCTTGGGTAGATAGGAATAAGCAGGAATGTTACATTTTTATCTCTTTATCATTATCAATAGTTAATACTGATGGCACTGATGCAATACCTGGAAATCAAAACGAAGACAGGGGAGGTTGGAAAGGGAGAGGCAAGAGAAGGCAGGATCTCAAGGACTCTAGGGCCATCTATGGCTTTCCCTGCAGCCCGATCGCTGAGCTCTGTCCTCAACAAGGATCGTATACTTGTGGCCAGAGTTTACCAAGCTGTCCTTAACCAAGTCTCAAAAACCAGATTCTCCTACCATTTCCATAGCAAGGCACTGTGAGATGATGGGGAGATTCAAAGAGGAATAAGGACTTCAAATTCGTTTTTTATGGGGAGGAACAAATGAGTGGATAGCTAACTACCATGTAAAAGAGAGACACAAAAATCTGAGGGCAGGTGGTGTGAGGGAGTGAAGACGAAGGAGTGAATGCTCTTGATCAGGGAACTGGGAGGGCTCATGAAAGAGGTGGCATTTGAAGGATGCCAGGCCTAGAAGGATGGAGGGTGGAGGATGGGGAATGCTTGGCTGAGTGAGGATCATCAACAAAAACAGTGGAAACCTGAACATTCCTGTTGTGCTCAGAAATGTTTTTCTCTGTGTGTGTGTGTGTGTGGGGGGGTGGTGTCTAGCTTCTCTATCAGATTTTAAGAAAATGGTGACCATTTGCAGAGTATGTTAGGAAAACCAACTTGTAGGTTCCAGGAAAAACAATAAAAGCACTTTGCCTACCACCACTTCTGACCCTCACCTCTTTCTCTTTAGAACCTCTATGGCTAATTTGGGTCATTTCACACAGAAGCACAGAGACTTTTATTAACATCTAAGAGGGAATAACTTGCACATTGTAGGTGCTCAATAAATAAAATTACATTTTTCTAAAAGAAAGGCACATTTTTGGAAATTGAGAAATTATTTTGTGACTGATTCCTTCAACTTCATTTTTTTTCAGCCTTGTTGTCTAGGTATTCTCATCCTGCCCGTTTTATGCTTCCATTTCCTCTAGATATTCCTTTTCTAAAAACACTGTATTAAAAAAATATTTCATGTTTCTATATTCATGTTACCTTAAGTAACATTTTGTGTATATCTCTTCTGTTATTAAGTAATAAATCCCATTTATTTTGAAGTTGCTGATACCTAGGCCTTTGCTTTTTCTGGGTTTAAATCATCTAAAAAATGTGACCTCACACTTTGAAACCAATTACTCTCCTTGATATGCTCTTTATTTGAGTTATTTTTTTACTTGGCATTTTTCAAAATTTCTCATTTCCTTTGAGTTCTGTCAAATTGCTTTCAATAACAAAAAAAAAAAAAAGAGAGAGAAAGGGAAAAAAAGCAAGCTCTTCTCATGAACTCAGACCCCTGGAGTGGTTGCCTAGTAACAGCATTTTGGGTCTGAGCTCATGCTGAACAGCAATAAGAGAGAGTGAGCGCATCACGGCCATCTCTATAATGCAGAGGCTGGGCTCCTCGCTCACAACGCAGGGTGAATGATGAATTCAAGGTCTTTTTCGGGTCTTCCAAACTCCTTCTTCCCTGGTGAATGTAAAATGCTTTCTGCTCTGTTCTAGTTTTTAGGGATCAAAGAATTTCAAGGCTCTATGGTGCCTCTGCTTCAGTTGTGTTCTTTCTTTGATTCTACCTTTTCTGAACCTTCTATCAAAGGTTTTCTAATTCTTAATTCTTACTACAGATGCTGTCCACCTGGTTTTCTTGGCCTGAGATCCATCCAGTACTCTTTTGACTATGTTCCCTTTATTTTATCATCTCCTTGTCTCAGCCCTATTCATTAGGTGATGACCTGTTGACTTTAGTCACCCTTCTGCCTTCTCATTCACTTAGCAAATGAGAAAAAGATCTGAAGGAGGGGGTTGTATTTTATCATGTAACATCTGTAGAAAGCACTAAAAAAAGCCCCCATATTTTTGTTTTAAAATCACATTTTGATTCTTATCATTAAATAAGGAGGTGATATGTACAGTATAGCCAAGTCACAATTGATTTCAAGATAATTAGATTTATAAAACTGTAGTTTCCACCCCTTGGTAGGACAAATCTGTTGTTAAGAAAATAGAAGGATTGGACGCCTGAGTGGCTCAGTGGGTTAAAGCCTCTGTCTTCGGCTCAGGTCATGATCTCAGGGTCCTGGGATCAAGGCCCGAATCAGGCTCCCTGCTCAGCGGGGAGCCTGCTTCCTCCTCTCTCTCTGCCTGCCTCTCTGCCTACTTGTAATCTCTCTGTCAGATAAATAAAATCTTTAAAAAAAAAAAGAGAGAATAGAAGGATTATGTTTATAGAAACCGAACCTAATGTCTATCTAGGATAGAACGGGGGATACTCAAATTCTTATTGTATTTCATTCTTCTAAATCACATGACTGGACTTCTGATTCTGGATCTTGGTGGAAATCCAGTGTCACAGAATCCCACACACAGCCGTGGCTGCAGCAGAGTCCATGGCAACTCTTCTATTCTTTAGGTGGCTCCTTGGTCTTCACCATTCATGAATAGCCATAGGATTCCTGAGAACCCTGTTGGGTGACTACCAAACCTCCTCTGATAGGCTTGCCAACTTCCCTAAATAGGGACCAGTGTTTTTAGTTCATGTCACCAATCAAAAATGGCTGGAGTGTTGACTTAAAATATCCAGAGTGGTATCAAAGATTGGCCGTCAGTACTCTTGGTGGGATGAGGAGATGTAAACTAGTGTTTTCATATTTGAGGTATCCGATTGAATACTCCCTGGGCTTCACTGATGAATACAGTATACATTCCAGACAAAAACCTTTTTATCTGGCTATTAAAGTTCTACTGAAAGACTGATGTGCCCTTTAATGACTGACTTCAATTTTATTTCTTTGTCTTGTTTTTTTGCAGGGTGCTCGGGGATTAGATGGAGAACCTGGGCCTCAAGGTCTTCCTGGTGCACCTGTAAGTAGTTTTCCTTTTACAAGACCCAATGACAGATTATTTAGCAATGATCAGTGATAGATTATTTGCTCTGTGTGTGTGCGTGTGTGTGTGTGTGCAAGTGTCTTTTACATTTGAATACAGTAGGAAAATGGACAATAGTTTCTATATTTATTTAAACAAATTTTAATTAAGATAAGCATCACTTCCTTGAATAAAGAGAAATGTTCTTTTGACTTGATAAGGGTTTTTGTTTTTTGTGTAGGTAAAGTCAAATTGTTAAGTTTTTATGTTTGCTGTGTTTTCCTTTTGTTTTGGCTGCGAGGATGCTTACAGTCCCAATAACTGTCTCATTTTAGGTTCTTGAGTAATTCTATCCTTGCCTTTTTCTATGATTTCTGATCTCTATATTTTGACTGTTGTATGTACATGTGTCATTATTATAGGCTGCCTCACACCTTTTCTAGAAATAAATTAAAAAGCCACCCATACATAACCACCTTTATCACAGAAAAAGTAGAAAAGGTATAAGGACAATAGAATTTTCAACTATCAAGCTCCTGTGGCCCAGTGGGAAAGACAGAGTGTAACTCACTCGTTCATTACAAGAACCAGCACTGGAGTATGTGGTAGAGGTACTGCATGTCAGAAGAGGATCCTAGAGGCAGGCTGAGAGGGAAGGCCATTCTGTGGGAAAGGCAGCAGAGTGCAGGTGAGAAGGAGCCCTGTTGGTGGTGATGGGCTGTGTGTTGTCATAGGGACTGTTACTGCCTGGCTTGGAAAGTTTCTGTTGAGAAGATGAAAGTGAATAGATAAAGTATGGTCACATTGTTGAGAGTAGTTAATGCCCAGGTGAGCAATGTGAACTGATCAATAGGAAATCATTTGAGGTGTTAGAGTAGTTCTGCAATTCAACAAAAGCTCTATTTTAAGGAAGACACATCCTCTCATCTATGACCACCTGTACCATAAATCAACATTAGCCAGATAATTTTGACAGAAATAATTATTATTTCCCAGAGAATGAAATAATATGGAGAAAAGATTGGCCACTGCTCCAAACCCCAACCCACCATGATAGTCAATGAGTTTAGCTTATATGTAGACATAGTTACTGATGTTAAGATAACCTGCAGTATGGATCTTAATTTTATTATACCTATACATCAAAAGGGCACAGAAGCTTTACACATTTAAAATGAAATCAAAAGACATGTAAGTCTCTATCCTCCCTATGGCAACATAAATTTTTAAGACAATGTAATTTTTATAAAAGGATTTCTTGAGCTAGGCATCCATGACAGAGCAAAGCATTGGGGTGAAAAAGCAGTAATAAGGTAATAGGGATGGTGTCTTCTAGTTTCAAAAGTCTATCAATAAGTAACTTTTGCTTAAATTAACAACATTTTATATCCATACAGGGTGATCAAGGACAGAGAGGCCCACCAGGAGAAATAGGTCCCAAGGGAGATAGAGTGAGTTCAAATGGGTGTTAATCACTACAAACATTGTGCTTTTCGGTGTCCTCTGCTGATTATGCTTCTTTCTTTGATGTGTCCGAAGTGTCATGATCAATGAGCATGTCTTGTCTATCCCTTCCGTTCTGCCCTGCAAGGGGCCTCAAGGTTCGAGAGGAATTCCTGGCCTCCCTGGGACCAAAGGAGACACGGTATGTCCTGAGCCATAGGCATCCACCACATTTTTCCAAGTGATTATTAACTTGTAATAAAACTTGAGAAAATAATGAAGGGAAGAAGAATGTGACTGTTCCTACGACAGTGTGTTTCTTTGTGTGTTTTAGGGCTTGCCAGGTGTGGATGGCCGTGACGGGATACCTGGAATGCCCGGGACAAAGGTAGCTTTTGTGGCCCCGGCCAACCGAGCCCAGCATTTCCCTGACCACACGACTGGGAGATTTACTCAGCTGGTTTTGGCTTTTTTCCTCCGTTTAGTTTTTTCATCAAGTGTCACCTCAAAAATACTATAAGAATAGTATGTTTACTTGGTTTTAGAAACTCAGTAGAATTGCTCTGTCGATGAAAGCAGCTGAAAGAGATTGTGTATTTTGATTAAATTTATGTCCTAAGTCCATCCTCCCTGTCCTGTACACCCCCACTCCCCGCCCTGAACTGGATCGTATTATAAAAGTGCACATAAGGTCACCTGTAGGGAGAATCCTTCTGCACTGAAGCCCTGTGTCCTTTCTTTTCTTGAAAGACTTACAGCAATTCACACAGGTTCAATGATGCAATAAAAACTTCTTTTCTCAGGGTGAACCCGGGAAGCCTGGGCCTCCTGGTGATGCAGGATTGCAAGGCTTACCTGTGAGTATTTGTGTCTTTACATGTTTCCTGGTTTAGCTACATGTTTGGAAAATATGAATTTTAGAGAGAACCAAATAATTTGCTAAGTTCCAGGAAGATATATGATGATTTAATTTTACGTTTTTATAGTTTTACATTTTATACTTTTTTCCTGAATAAGGAACTCATTCTCTAATAACTATACTAAGCTTTAATTTGTATTTTGCTTTCTTCTCTTCTCTTTAGTTCACTCAATCTTTCTCATCTTTTTACTAACTCTGAGCTGTGGGCCAGGACCACATACTCCCAACTCCTTTTCACTAGTTCTGAAGTTCTTGTTAGCAGAGTTGAGCCATAAGAAGCTTGAGAGTAGGCTCCCGGAATGATGTGAGGTATCAGGTACCATTTTTTTGATTGTGTGCTATATTGAATTATTCAAATTTGTGTTTCCCTGCATTGATGTGGCTAGAGGGTAACGTGGATTATACAGATGTATTCTTGGAGACAAATGTTTTGAAGTAATGAAGGGATACTTGGTTATTTGAGGACTGGCCTCAGTTTATTATCTGACATTTTAAAATAATCAGTTAGAGAACATTAGGACTCCCAGTAGTACCAGATTTTAGTTCAAGCCAGCTTTCTCCTGCCATTCCATTTTTCTGCTTCAGGGTTAGCATTTCAATAGGTCTTTGTTTTGTTATTCTGCACTTAGAATCATGCGGTAGGAGCTCCCCTTGACTGATTATAATTTGGAAATTCATGCTTGAAAAATAACTTTAGTTTAGAGGTAGGATTTGCCTAAGGGTGTTCAGGATTAACAAGCCAGATAGAGTGAAGTAATTCCTTCTAAACTGTGGGTAGTTCTAGAACTGTTCAGAATTTGGAAGCGAGGAAGAATGTCCCTCAAACGAAAGCTTTGGTGGTGTCATGATTTCCTCGGCCCCTCGGCAGTGTGCCTGGGCATGGCATCTCACAGATTCTCCCCTGAGGTGATTCGACCCATGTTCTGTGTGCCCTCTTTTAGGGTGTACCTGGGATTCCTGGTGCAAAGGGTGTCGCTGGTGAAAAGGTAAAAGATGAAGACTTTTTAACTAGTACTTTTCTCTGTTTCTTTATTTTGTCATTAATGTGTTTTACTTACCACTTTTAGTATTTTCAACCTGCCTTTTATTTTATATTTGACCCTAAGGAGAAATTTTTTTAAAAAAGGCTTTTTTAAGGTCTCAAATGCTAATCTCTTTCCTAGCTGCAGAAAGAGTACCTTGACAAAGTGTTGCTGATTAGACTTCTTCATGGAAGTGTCATCCTTTGCCGGTATTAAACAGAGACAGTATTATTGCTCTTTACCACTTAAATAAGGAAATTACAATTAAGCTATAATAAATTATGTCAGTGAATATTACTAACACAATTTTGCTTAAACTAAAAAGATATTAGACATTTTGTTCTCAGATTGATCAACCAGCGCTTGTATTGAGGCAATTAAAAACAATAGGTGAAGGAAAAATTGAAGGGATAAGATATAGCTTTATTTTAAATAAAAAGGATAACACGTGAGCAACATAGAATTTGGTCACTCCCAGGTTATATGGCTACAGCTCTCCAGTCCTGGGGTCCACAGCATCTTGAACAGAGAAACTCCCTCCCAAGTGGACCGTGAGAGATGAATGGTGGGGATGGACCCCCAGACACGTGCTTTCTCTGGGCCTTGCTGGCAGGGTTTCCTCAACAGCCCGTCCTCCTATTCCTCATGTTCACAGGATTTGTTTTAATTTTAATAATGTCAGTGTCAGGGAAAAGGGCTCCAGGAAGTTTATTGCAGATAGAAATGGTAAAGGAAAGACATGTATAATTAATATTGTGAAGAAAGAAAAGTCTTATCTTCCTGAGTAAAGACCTTCATTTATTGACATTTGACCTTCATTTTTGAACATTTTTTTGATACCTTTACTGTACTTTTGGGAATAACAGAACAGTATCCTGAATCTAAAGAACTTAAATGTATCCGCCAAGCAAGGGATTCTATATCCTCCCAAATTCTCAATGTGAAATTGGGAAATTAATGCTGTTCAGATGTAAGAAATGCCCAGTCTGGGCAAGACAAGTTGCTGATTTTGCTTACTTGCTGTCTGAGTTACTTTGAATGTTGCATTTTACCTTTAGGGTAACACAGGTGCCCCAGGGAAGCCTGGTCAACTGGGAAATTCAGGCAAACCGGTAAGATGACATGTGTTACCTTTCCTTATGTTATCACCTGTTGTAATCACTCAAGAAAGAATCAAGGAGTGTTAATTTTTTTCTTTCCCTGCCTTCCTCATAACAGGGCCAACAGGGGCCTCCAGGAGAGGTGGGGCCCCGAGGACCCCGGGGGCTTCCTGTGAGTACTCTTTTTCTGTAGAACCTTCTGAAGTGTCTTCTCAGGGTTTTTCTGAGTGTCCTTCCACTCATTTATTCATTTATCCATGAATGCCTTCTCAAGTTTGAGATAGTGTAATGAGAATGTTGTTTGGGTATACAATCTGCTTTTTTAAAAAAAAATTAAGTATTTTTTTTAAAGATTACATTTATTTATTTGACAGAGAAAGACATAGCGAGAGAAGGAACACCAGCAGGGGCAGTGGGAGAGGGAGAAGCAGGCTTCCCGCAGAGCAGGGAGCCCGATACCAGACTCGATTCTAGGACTCTGGGATCATGACCTGAGCCGAAGGCAGACGCTTAATGATTGAGCCACTCAGGCGCCCCAAAGTTTAAGTATTTTTAAAAAGCATGAGGACCCTCTGTGCTCTCATTTCATATTGAAGGAAATATTTCAATGTGGTTAAAAACAGCTTTACTGAGATATAATTCATATACCACATAATTCAACCATTTAAAGCATACAATTCATTGATTTTTAGCCTATTTATAGAATTATGCAACCATTGCCACAATTTTAAAACCTTTTCATCACCCCCCAAAAAAGAACCTCTGTATCCATTTGCAGTCACTCAACATTTCCCCCCAGTCCTGTCAGCCCAAGGTAACCACTAATCCACTTTCTGTCTAGACTTGCCTGTTCTGAAAATCTCATATAAATAGAATCATACAGTATGGGGGTTTTTCAGTGAATGGCTTCCTTCAGCATGTTTCAAGGCTTACCTATGCTGTAGCATATATCAGTACTTCATTCTTTTTTATTGCTGACTAATGTTCAGTAGTATGGATATACCACCTTTCCTTTATTCTTTCATCCACTGATGGACATTTGGGTTGTTCCCACTTTTGGGCCATTATGAATAATGCTGCTATGAACATTTTTTCTACAAGTTTTCGTGTGGACACACGTTTTTATTTCTCTCGAGTAGAACACCAAGGAGTGGAATTTCTGGGTCATGTGGTAACTATATTTAATCTATTGAGAAACTGCCAGACTTCTTATAGCATGAGTTTGTAAATGTGTCTATTTTGCCGCCAATACAGCAATGTATATTGTTTCACTAGATACACTTTAATTCTCAGAGAGAAAATGATTAGGAAATTCAACGTTATACATTTAATATTAACTCTAAAAAATTTTCTCCATCCTTCAGCTTAAGTTCTTATTTTTAAAATCTGCTGGGTAACAAAAAGAACTCCAAGTGAGAATAGAGAAACATTTCCAAATAGTGTTGTTACTTCCTTTAAAGCATTTCATGAGCATGTTGAATGGTGATTTTCATGTTTGAAGGAAGTGGAATATTCCAGGTGTCTTGACATGAGAGGGGAATTTTTCCACTTCTCACAGGTGTTTGTCAACTGAGCTCTATCAGGTGGTTTCCAGAAGTTTCTCTGCAGCCAAAGAAACTAGCTTCTGCTCCTCATTATGCTCCTTGTTCACTCACTGCTCAGTTATCCTTTTCTTCTCTCTTGCTTGAAGGCTGTGAACTTATAATTAATATAATTTTTTTAAATTGACTGCCAAAACAATGAGTTTATAGCTGGATCATAGTCCTTTTTTTTTTCTTCTTATTCCTAAAGCGTTGAAGATGCTACATGACTGGTCCAGAAAGATTTAACAGTGTGGGAGGGGGCACTGGACCTTTGAGAATGTTGGCTATTAAGTCTAACATTCACTTTTTAGAGCAGAGAACATAAAGTTGAAGGGGCACCTGCTGTATGTCAGGTCCATGCACTGAACACAAAAAGTGACACAGTAGAGAGGGCTTGGCCCATCATCAGTTAAGTGCTACGGGATGTATAAAGACCTAGAGGCAAGAACTGCAGAAGACGATGGGCTGGGGGGTTCAGTTCTCTCAAGTAAGGGGAGGCAGATCTGCTGTGCCTACGCAAACTTTGAGCCTGATTCAAGTTTTGATTTTTGAGTTCCTGTAAATGTCCAGATTCTTATTGCTCCAATCACTGTGGCTCAAAGCCTTGGTGATCTTCTTCCATCATTTCCCCTCTCCAATAGGACCTGTTGATTCTACCACCTACTTTTAAAAAAGATTTTATTTATTTGAGAGAGAGTGAGCATAAGCAAGGTGAAAGGCAGAGGGAGAAGCAGCCTCCCCACTGAGCAGGGAGCCTGACTCGGGACTTGACTGGGACTCCGGGATCATGACTCGAGCCAAAAGCAGACACCCACCTGACTGATCCATCCAGGGGCCTTCGACCTCCTCCTTTCTAAGGTCTCTTGTATTTGACTCTTCCAAGCTCACTTCCACCATCCTGGCTCAGATCATTAGCTGCTGCTTGGGTTATCAGGTTCTCCTGATTTGCCTTTCCATGTTGTCTTTCCTTCCCCTACCGGCATTCCCTGACAAGGTACTCCTGGTATGTTGCCTGGCATAGTTCTTTGTTCCCTGGGATCCCACCCTAGAACTCCAATAATGTTCCTACAGTCATGGTGACAAATAAGAGTGTCAGACACAATGTCAAAGGCCTGGGGAATGGCAGTGGTCCCAATCTGCACACACTGCCATATTGGTCTTTTCAAAGTACAGCTTCCATCAGTTCTTTATTTAAAGAACTTCAATGGATTTCCACTGGCAAGAAAAGGAAGTACCAAATCATAAACTGTTTATCCCGTAGTTCTACATCTCACTTTTGCCTTGCTCAAAGCCCGTGTTCAAGTCATGCTGGACTCCACGGTCATTTCCAAATACTCTCTGCACTTCTCAGCCCACTTGTTTTCTTTTGTTACACTCTGTCCTTAGGTGGCTTTCTTCTCTGTTTCTCTGACTCAACCGCTCATGTACCTTTTTAGATGTAACTGAACTGTTAATTCGACAGTGAAACCATCTCTGTTTATGCCCTGTCCCCCAGATAGAAGTGCTCTCTCCTTATTCTGAACCCTGTAACCTGGGGCCCCTCTCACCCCATGCTGTTTGAACAGCAGGGAAGCAGGGACACTCCGATCCCCCTATGCATTCCCTACATCTCTTCCCTCGGGGCCTGTCGCAAGGTGATGCTCAATAAATATCTCTAGAAGTGAACTGAATTGGAGGTATAATAAATCTTCCTGTGCTGCTTATGTTGGTAATAATTGACTTCTCACCTACTATAAATTTTACAGAAAAGTGTCACGAGAGGTTGTAAGTATTATAGTTTTGGAGCAGAGTTTTAACACCAAATCTACTTACTGAAAGAAACATTCATTCTTTCATCTTTCATCATTACATTTAGTTTTATAGGTAGGTTCACACATTTTCAATGATTCCTTCCAAATTTTATCAGTTTTTCCTGCAAATGTCAGGTTGGAAAGCTGAATAGAAAGAATGAAAAACCTATTTCTAATGTGTTCTACTAATGGACCAGGGCTTCTTGGAGCACATCTTTGAAATTAAGTGGTATTCCCCTTTCAAACCATTGTTCTAATAGCTTTAACCAGTGCCACAGCAAACATATTGGAGGTTCTTTGGTCACCTCCTGTGATTACGTATGAGCATATATCTTTACCACTTGGATCGTGCTTCTGGCTTTCTCATTCACACTCTACTGCTTTACACCTGGATCTGGGTGACTCCTGGTTTGCAGTAGGAGAATAGCAGGGGCCTTGGACGCCGTGGCTCCTGGTCCATTTCCTTCTTTCAGGCTTCCCAGAACTTGCCAGGACTTTTGATGAGTGAGTTATGTCTGCTCTGTCCTCATGATTCTGACTGGGATGAGTGCCATGCTGCCGTACTTCCAGTTTTCTGAAGATTATACACTCCTCTGAGTACAGAGCCTCTCTCAGTTTCTCCTGAAGTCCCACCCCCACCCTATCACCAACAGCTCTGAGCACAGAGGTTTCCATATGGTGCGTTGCTGAATGATTGCAACTGCATTCCTGTGCCACCCAGGCCATAATATTATCCCTGTCAATAATTTGTGAAGCAGCTGTGATGGTTATAGATTTTGATCTGCCTCTGTATGTGATGGAATACCTAAACCTTCACCAGAGAAAAATACAAACTGTACAATGCTGTAAAATTGAATAGATTTTTAAAATATCTTTGTGGCAGACCTGAGCAGAGAACATAAAGTTGAAGGGGCACCTGCTGTATGTCAGGTCCATGCACTGAACACAAAAAGTGACACAGTAGAGAGGGCTTGGCCCATCATCGGTTAAGTGCTATGGGATGTATAAATTATCTAGATCTAAAAATTATCATTGTGGTAAGACTAATATGAAGTTCCAACGTTAATATGAAGATGGGTTTGTAAAAGCAACAATCTGTAGAAATCATAATTGATCTTCTGCGTTAATCAGCATCCTTTTTCCCAGAGAGAGGCTCTAAAGTGTATAATTCAGACTAAGTATAATGATTTATAATTTCTTACTTCTAAAATTACATGCTACTAAGAATAAAGTTCATTCTTCAGCTAGTTAGCATTTTGGGTAATGGGGCAAATACAACCACTGTCACAATCTGTAGCACAATGGAATAAAATCTAAATTTCTTTTTTTTTTTTTTTTTGGTAAAATACTTAAGACAACACAAATATAATGAAATAGATTTTTTTCTCTGAGACTTTAAAAGTCTAGTAGTTCCATTTTAAAAGAAAGGCTTCCAGATGGAATTATTTGTCTGTATTTATTGAAATGAGTTTTACAAAATAGCTCTCAGTACTTTTTTATAAAGAAGGTGCCTTCTTGGGGTGCCTGGGTGGCTCAGTCGGTTAAGCATCTGACTCTTGATTTCTGCTCAAGTCATGATCTCAGGGTTGTAAGATTGAGCCCCACATCAGGCTCTGCACTGGGTGTGGAGCCTGCTTGGGATTCTCTCTCCCTCTCCTCCTGCCCCTCCCCACTCCCTCTCTAAAAAAAAAAGAAGAAGAAGATTCTTCCTGGTGATCAGTGGTCTTGACAGAAACTGGAGAAATGAAATGAGGATCAGAGACTTGTTTTTTTCCAAGAGCTGGGGCACCTGGGTGGCTCAGTGTGTTAAGCCTCTGCCTTTGGCTCAGGTCATGATCTCAGGGTCCTGGGATCCAGCCCCGCATCGGGCTCTCTGTTCAGTGGGGAGCCTGCTTCGCCCTCTCCCTCTGCCTGCCTCTCTGCCTACTTGTGATCTCTCTCTCTCTCTCTCTCTCTGTCAAATAAATAAATAAAATCTTTTAAAAAAAAAGATTAAAATACTTAATTTTGACTGATTTCTATAGTTCTTGGGTAAAACCTTGGATAAAAATAACTAACGCTTTCATAGTGCTTACTATGAGCCACATTCTGTTCTAAGTGCTTTATGTATCTATTCAATCCTTTAGAAAACCCTATGAGATCAGTACTTTTTTTTATCCCCACTCTACAGGTGAGGAAACTGAGGCACAGAGAAGAGAAGTTGTGGGGGTAGCGTTGGCTGGGGCCAACATGGTGGAGCCAGGCTTCAGACCTGTCAGGGGGCTCAGTGCCTGCAGCCGCATCTCCACTCTCCAGTGCCTCAACAGCCCAAGTCAAGGCTCTGCAGGATGGTTTTTATTTGAAGCTAGCTTGCCCAATTCTAAAGGTATAAGACATTATTTAGAAAATCTTAAATTTTGGTGTTTATGGAATTTTTGTAGTGAGCATTTAACAACAGTCTAAAGTAAGGCTGATGAAGACAAACAAACACAGCCTAACCCAAACAGATTCCTGGGTCTGACCGCAAAATCACAGAATAAGAATCTAGGGGAGTGGGGGGAAGACAGGAAGAAGAACAGGGAGATGAAGTGGTGGAAGACATCTTGTGAAATACATTTCTAAAACATTCTGTGGGAGATTCTGATGCACAGCCAGAGTTGGGAATCACTGGTAGAGGGTCTGCAAATTTTTTAAAAGCCTCGATTGGCTTCTTAAGTAGGGAGTGGTTGGCAGATGTGTCTGAACATGCTGAAGATATATATGGTGGCACAGAGCATCCAAGAGGGGGAGAAAAAAACACCTTTTATTATGGTCCTCAGATTTTTAATGTTAGGATTTTGCCTTTTTTTCTGGTTCTTTACAATTCTTTTGTTACAGATCATAACTCTTGTTGTCACAGGTCTTGTAAATATTAGCTACTGGGCAGAAAAGCCATATCCCTTCCAGTCTCCCTTGCCCACATCTGAGATTATGGTTATCACCACAGCTGTTGAAACACAGGAGATTTACCATTTATAAGTTTAGCACACCTGTGCTTACAAGGTTATGGTTAATTGCTCCCTGCAACATGTGTTTACTTTAATCTATGTTTTTAGAGATGACTGTTTGTATCTTGATTATTCATGTTCACCTTACATGTTTTCAGAGTACATAGAAATAGGAATGGCCATCAGAAAATCTTGTCTGAACACTTTATTGATAACTGCTTGGTCATTGTTGTGGAAATAAACATTACCTTTTTCAACCTTGAGATGAGTCCTATAGAATGCCTGCGTTTAAAATGGCCAAGAATATAACGGATAAAAGAGGAAAAAATGAGGAACATGTGTTATCTGTCTGTGCACTAACACAGGAATAAATGCTTGTAATTTTACTGACCCTCTAGTCCTGTACATGCTGGGCTCTCAAGGGTGCAGAAGGGCAGCAGAACAGGCTGTCCACACTGGAGTCCTGAGCCATTCATACGTGTTGCCGAGGGTTGGAAAACACTTATGAATTGACTAATAAGAGCTCATGAAAGACAGAGAAAATAAGATACCAGCAGAGAAGATCTTTGTCTTTGACTGGCAAATAATCCCACCAAAAAAGAAGTAAAAAGTTACACCATCCTTTAACTTAGCCCTTTGGTTTGTGAAAGAGAAAAAAGAGTACATCACTCATCTTTATTTTGGCATAATGGTTCATTTGTTTAGAAGTGAATACTTGAGGTTTTGTCAAGAACTGCTTTCCCCTTCTGATATCATTAATTAGTTTTCCCACCAATGACTATTAATTATTCTGTGAATTCAAGTCATGTTAGCCAAATGACATTTAGGATCTTCATCATAATGCAGTTCAAAAATTATTTGATATACTGAAGAAAATCTGTCTTGAACTTCCAAGTGCTGGGCTAAATTAATGGGGTAGAACCCAGTCTTTATATTAACAGATGGATAGAAGACTCTATCACAGAGGCTGGTTTTCATCTAGTCTTACATCTTTCCAGTGCCCATCCTCACAGGACTCCGCCTCAGGCTTCTGAGCTGCTCACAAGGGTGAAGGACCAATGTATTATCCACACTTACATACTAGACAAGTTGCTTATATAAAATTTTCTGGAAAGTATTTAAGAGCATTTCATTTAAATCACCTATAAGTCATTTGAGACAACTCCCATTTAGGTATAGCTCAAAGCTAGAGACTTGTAATTTGGCAAACATTTCTTAATCCTTTAAAAAAACTGAAAATCAGAAGGATAATGGACCTTGTCACCTGGTTCAACTTAGAGATAAATGAATAACATAGGGGCCAGATCAGCTAATCTTAGCAGGTGCATTTATAAATATGAAGAAGATGAAGTTGTCATGTCATTTTAAAGTAAAATGAACTCAGAAGACTACTTTCATGTTTATATACACTGTCCAGGAAATGTGATTATTTATCCAATAACCTTGTGTTCAGTTTAGTTGAATATGTGTTAGAAATAAAACAAGCTTTTATCAGACTGCATAAAACTGTATGAGCTTCTTGGGGGAAAGAAATTGAAGAATTCATGGGTCTCTTTTTCTCAAAGGGCTTAGGGTTTGAAATAAAGAATTGAAATTGGCTCACAAAATGAAATGTTGCTTTTGGTATATTTTCATTATAAATTGTACTTTCCAAAGTTTATTTAATCTTTTAAGACATGTTTAGAACAAGAATAAGTAGAATAAAGAATTTTGTATGTCAGAAACTTTGTAAATTTCTATTATCTATTATTCTTTTGAAGTCACATTAGTAATTTAAAGGCAAACATCCCTGTCCTGTTTCTCTCTCTTTTTTTCTTCTTCACTCTTTTGCAGTTCAAAATTGTTTGCCAGATGCTGCTTTAAAAATGTACTGTGGACCTGAAATTTGCTGTGTTTTAGGCATTAGGTGGAATTCAAAATTGATATACCTAATACCTGAAGAACATGTCATCTAATGAGAGGATAGAACCTGTACACAGATAACCATAATATAAGTTACATTGTGATTCAGAGCCTGAAAATTGCTAATTGTCATTCACACAGATGTAGCAGACATCGTTGTTATCTAATGGACTGTAATCACAAGGAACAGCATTAACACACTCACTGCAGGATAAACACTGGGGGCCTGTGGGCATTTTATGGAAAGGACTCTGCCTTCAGTCGAAGATGGGGAGAATACTTTGATGACTTTTATATTTAAACAAAAACTTAAGTAGGGTGTTATTTTACTGACATGGTAATTAAGCATTTGCGTTTGGCAGTGCAGCCAGTTGACGGTCCTGTTTGTGTGTTTCCAGGGCAGTCGAGGAGAACTCGGCCCAGTAGGACCCCCAGGACCACCAGGTAAACTGGTAAGTAATATTTCCAGCCTCCAGAAGTTTGTTGGCTTTATACAAAACAAAATACACTTTTAAAAATAAGCAAGGAGAAAAGAACATTGTGCAAAAGGCAACTGAATCATCTTTCCGATTTCTATTGTTATAGAATTCTATTAGCATTCTATTGTGAATGCATGAAAATGGAAATGCGAAATTTCATGTTATATCTAGGATACTCTCTCTGAGGGGATTTTAATCAGTGTGGTTTGCAGCATACATTTTGAACCAGGAGACCTGAAGTGCCTCTCGCTCTTCTTGGAATTGAAGACAAGTGGGCGTAAATGCAGCCTTTTACTTCTTGAGCCATGCTTGTTTACAGGGCAAGAGAAGACGCACCATTGCAGGGAGGCACTGAACAAGCCCACTGTCCCAGGAGCTCCGAGGTGGGAGGGAGGGGTGGACCGCTGGCCTGTTTTCTTCCAGAGAGTCTGGGAGAGAGGCAGATTTGAGGAGCAGAGTTTTTTTTGAGGAGCAACTGCAGCGCGCGTTTATTTTAGACGGGAGCCCACACACCCAAGGCTGTGTCTGCCTCTTGTGATTGCAGTGTCGCGGGTAATAGTGATTGTGGAGACACTGTTGGTTTTTCAGGGTTCTCCTGGCAGTCCTGGCCTCCCTGGCTTGCCTGGCCCCCCTGGCCTTCCGGGAATGAAAGGTGACAGGGTAAGATATCTAACCACCCCACAAAGTTCCTTATTTGGAAGGATGAGTTTTACTATTTTGAGAAACCAAGCTTGCTTTTGGCACAGCAGAGATTTTTATAGCAATTATCGTAGCCAGCTATCAAGAAAGGTATCCTAAATTACTGAGAGTTGAGATTAAGAAGCAAAATAAATTAAATAAATAAATAGCAGGAAAATATAAAAGTTGACAAAAGTAAAAATGCCAGTTGTAATCATACTTCCTGTTTAGTTTTAAATTTACATTCCTACTGGTCCAATTTTATATGGACGTGATCAGAGAGCACCCCGAGTTGCCAGCTTTTGGACAACTGTCCATTTGTCCAGGCCTTCCCTGGCTGTTGCTAGGTTGTCATCCCATTTTTTGTTGTTGTTGTTGTTTTTAAGTAGACTCTACGCCTAGCCTGGAACCCTGTTGTTAGGTTGTGGGAGAGGAGCAAGTACTCGTCTGTCACATTATTCATACTTGCCCTTATCTACCAGCCTGAGAAAGGAAGTTGGTTCATTTGAAATTATAAAGTTGAACATGTCAAAATACTGAAAAAGTATTACGTTTTATTCATTACAGGGAGTAGTCGGTGAGCCTGGTCCAAAGGGTGAACAGGTAGGTCCTATCAGAAGAGTATGAAGTGCAGTCAGTGATGTGCATGGAGGCACTGCTGGTTTATGGGTGTGAGGACTGCGATGGAGGCTAGCAGTGTTTCTCAATGTGCTTCCCAGTGAGTGAAAGCTAGAGTTTAGTTTGGTCTATAACCTTATCTACTATTTTAATAAGCTGGAGCTGATGAGGGCTCTGCCTCCAAGACTACACATTGAAAAGAGTGTCCCTCACTCTCATTTACCAGATTGGTTTACTTGTGACTGATGGAGACTTCTATAGCCATATCATCATTTATTTAAAAAAATAAAGTATGAACATGAATTAGAGTTAGTCCTTTTTCTGGGTTCCTTTTTTTTTTTTTTTTAACAGTGAAAGCCTTTTTTCAAGGATTACCTAATTAATAAAATTGCTGGATATAATCATTAATCCTCAACTTTAGAAGAAACTTAATCTCACTTGCCATCTTTTCTCCAGACTCTTTTCTGATTTGGACTAACCACTGACAGCTAGATTGAAAAGCCATTGAGCATTTGTATTTCTGCCTGATCTGGGGGGCACTTAGGAATGCTTATCAATGTTGACGGGCTAAAAGTGAGACGAGGCAATTCAAAAATGTGACTTTTAATTTTTAGGGTTCGTCTGGTGAAGAAGGTGAAGCAGGAGAAAGGGGTGAACTTGTAAGACATTTTGTTCTGGTTAATAATGAGCCTTACTGATTTCTAACTGTACTAGAAACATAATTTTTCTTTTCTCTGATACTGTTATCCTTGCTGCTGACTTCTTCAGCAGCTACAGTGTTTCTAATATAAACTAATGAATGACTCCCCAAGACTGCAGCCAAGTTCAAGTAAAGCAGAGGGTAAACATCTCAAAATTGAGAGCCTTGGCCTTAAGCCTTTGGGGAACAAAGCGTTCTCTTGTAGGTGGTGACTTTCTTGTGGTTTTAAACCTTGACATTCAAAGTGATTCTTAGATGACTATAGAAAGTCTATGAATAGAGCCTTTTGTGGAAAAAAAATGAATTTTCTTATAGCTAGAAAACTGTGGCTCACAAGTTTGACCATGGGTATTTTCTGTCGTCTAAAACCTTCCAAAGAAGTGACCTCCATCTCCAGAGGATGCTGCTGCTAAATATCCAGGAAGGCAGCAAGAATGAGAAAAAATTATCTTTACTGCCAGAACTACTACATCTGCTGGCTCATTTTTGACACAACCTAACATGATCTAATGTGGAAACTTCTGTTTGGTCCTTAGGAGTGGTGACAGATTTCTCATAAAATAGCTCCAGAGAGCACTTTGTGCAGGAAAAAAATATCTCATAATGGTGTTTTATTCAGATTTTCAGGATTTAAGAGCTAATATAAATGTAACATCTGAATTAGGCAAAGCTCTCTCAAGTAAATTTGAAAAAGGGTTATTTTAATTTTATTTTCTGTTAAAATTTTTTATTTTATGGGCAAAAGGATGTTTTGAATCATTGTTTTGTGGTGGAGATGAACTGATGTGCTTGAACTTGAGCTGAATTCATATCTAGAATTAGGGGTGGGAGATTTATTTCCAGGTTTTCTTTTTTAAGCATAAAATCAGGCATTTTTGGTTTGATAGACTTTTGCAGATGAGTTTTGCAATACTGTTAGAGTTTCAAAAATGAAGTTATCAGGTTTAAATGTTTACTCTGTTTTAAAACAGCATGCTAGCTTAATGTCTTTTGACTTAGACATTTTAAGTCTCAACACCTAGCATTTCAGATCTGGTTGGAGCCTTATA
Source organism: Ailurus styani (assembly GCA_002007465.1). Classification (NCBI taxonomy): domain Eukaryota; kingdom Metazoa; phylum Chordata; class Mammalia; order Carnivora; family Ailuridae; genus Ailurus; species Ailurus styani. The sequence continues at coordinate 1,032,646 of LNAC01000090.1, read as the reverse complement.
GAGCTCCGATTCAACCCTGTTATTTAACAGATGTTAGTCAAAGGCTAGGAGGTTACAAAGCTCACGAAGTAGCAGAACTGGGACTAGAATCCAAATTTTTTTGAATCTCATGTGTTTCTGCAATGCCACAGTTCATCTCTTCATGGTTTTCTATAGATTTCAGCAGCATAGTAACCTTTTAAATGTTTTTGGTAAACTATCAAACATGAATGCATTCTTCTAATATAATTTTGTTTTATTGATTTAGGGAGAGATAGGATTACCTGGGCCAAAGGGATCTGTAAGTACAATGAACAATAATGGTATAAAAAAATAAAAATATCAATAAAGCTATAGAAAATGCAATGCTGTGCTTTATTAAATCACTATAAAATTCAATTCTTAAAGAACTTACCTTCAAGGAAATTAATGTCTAAATTTATTCTTTAAGTAATGGATTCATCTAAAGCGGGGGGTGGGGGAGCCACCTCACAACAGTGTAAATGGATTTGCCTTTTGAACTAATCCATTCTAAAGGAAGTTTTTATCATAAATAGCTCAGTGAGTATACATGGTAATTTCTTTCGCAAATGAGTCATTTTAAGAAAACTGACTTATCCTTCATGGTGACAAGAGTATACATGAATTTCTTTGGCACTCATACCATTGCAAATATTTTAGTAATTTTATTAATCTCCTGTGTGTTCTAGTTGGGGAATATAGAGTTTCAAAACTCTATAACTCTGTTATATTTATAACATAAAGTCATAATGCATAAGAAAATTTAATAGAGGGCGCCTGGGTGGCTCAGTGGGTTAAAGCCTCTGCTTTCGGCTCAGGTCATGATCTCAGGGTCCTGGGATCGAGGCCCGCATCGGGCTCTCTGCTCAGCAGGGAGCCTGCTTCCCCCTCTCTCTCTCTGCCTGCCTCTCTGCCTCCTTGTGATCTCTCTCCCGCTGTGAAATAAATAAATAAAATCTTTAAAAAAAAAAAGAAAAGAAAATTTAATAGACTGTTGTTAAAGCTAGAAAATGATCATCTCATTCAATTCATCATTTTATAGAAACTAAACTGATGTCCTTAGAGATTAGATGTATTCAGAATTATAGAACCCATAAGAGAACCAACTATTAGAGTGAAATTTTTAGAACTGAGTATAGAACCAATTAGAGAACCAGCAAACCTGGGATGATTCACTAATTTGAAAGGAATGCACATTTAATACAGTAAGAAATTCAAGAGAGTATAAGCGAAAAGATGAAGCTCAGACCTTAACCTCAAATGCCACCACCACTAGCTTCCATTTAATCTTTTAGTTCTTCCTATTTCTGGAATCTTCTCCACTCTTCTATGTCCCTGTACAACATATTACCCTCATAGCAGCCAGTGTCATCTAGACAAAAATATAAAGCCCACTATCTATCCCTCCTCTGCACAAATTCTTCAGGAATCACATTTGATGAATAAAATCAGACCTTATTAGCAAAATATACAATGTCTTTGATGAAGTGGTCTCTGTCTTGCCAACCTCCTCTCTACCTATCTGGTACTTCATCTGTTTGCAATTGTTTTTACTTGGCATGCAATTTAATGCCTTGTGCTGTTCTAGCCTGGAACACTCTTCCTCTTTCCTCCTATCTAGGCATGCTAGGCATGTAGCCCGATCCTCAGCTCAACTTTCCCCCAGAGGACTCCCAGCCCAGACTTGGGTGCAGTGCCAGCCCTGGGCTCTTTACATACCCCTGAGATGGAAACTATTATGTTGTATTAACTCACCTGCTTACACACTGCCTCTAAACACCATTGACAGTCTCAAGCTTGAAGTAACATCTTTATACCTAAGAATCTTTGACAGGAATGGCTTAGGATTGAGAAAAAAATGTGAAGAGTAAACCTTGATAGGATTTGATAATAGAAATCCTACCTCACTATCTAGAAATAATCCGTAATGTTCAATGGTAAGAATTTGTTCTAAAAGGAAAAAGTGAATGAACAACGCAGTGGTCAAACTGAATTAATTTCATTTAAATTTGCATATATTACTAGGAATTATCACTTGATTTGTCACCTCCCCTCCTACCCCTCTCTTCTCTGACACCACCCACCTAATGCTGAGGCAGCTGAAATGTGTTATCCCAGAGTCAGGGAGACACACTTTCACTTTGCTCAGTGACCTCAGCAGAGACAAACCTGATAAGCAGGTGAAGTCTGTCCCCCAGTTTCTACTTCAGTGTACCATTCATTTGAGGAATTCTTTCCAAAGACCGGGGGCCCTTGAGGTATCCTGGCCACGCTGGCCCTTGATCTCTTCATCGAAATTGTCCTGTGGCTTGTTGTAGTGGTATTTCAGATGTTGTCAACAAGATGATAGACTCTGAGGCCTCCTTTCTTATTCTGCCAGTTCTTTAGGGCACTTCCAGATTCATTTTGGCTTCTCCTCAGGCTTGTTTTAGAAGTTGTGGTGGTTTTAAACTGGAGTCATCTGACAGCTCCAAACCTCCACAGCACATCCTCAGGTTTCTCTGTTGACACTGTCTTTCGGGAAGTCTTTGAGGCCATAATTTCTTCATAGAAACAATTTTGACAAGTTGACTCAGATGAGTATCAATTTTTTGCATAAAGATTAGAAAAAGCCTGCTTGTGAAACTTTATTCAGATGCATCTAGTGAGAGCTCTGCGTCATCACCTTCTTCCCTTCAGCTTAAATGTCTGTTTGAAAAAGTTAACTCTTTCTAGATAAATGTTGCAAATGAACAAGGAGCAGGATTAAGTTGCTTTATGAACTTTATCTTGAGCCCTAGCACTCATTAATGCCTCCTGTCCTTTTATCTTCTCATTCTTATTCTGTAAACAAGGGCACATTGTAACTACTACACCATAAATTCTACTGGAGGCAGTTTAACAGAAACTGAATTAATTTAGTCTTGTTTTAAAACAGTTATTGTAGATGGGGACTTTTAAAAGTGCTTTTAGTGGTCTGCTTTCAGAAAAAAAAATCTAACTGGAATATATTTTTGTGCTAAGGAAACAGTTGGTTTATTTTTTCACTTCTTTAATATTTAGATTTTTAACTTCCTCAAGAGTTAGTTAAATTATGGACTTGCTTTTTGTTCCAGTATTTTAAATGTATTCATTTTAAGTGCAGCATTCTAAATGTGGCATTTTAAATGTTTTTAGTTAATGTGAGTATTTTATAATTCCTGGATACATCTGCTTCTTCAAATTCTCCAGAATGTAATAAAGCTAAATAACTTATGTCCTTGGAAATATCTTTATTTTATGCTTTCTGTATTGGTGATATACAAAGTAACATGTCTTGTATGAACTCAGCAGCCTTTTTGTGGCCAGAAAAATTCACAAGTCTTACTAAAAACTAACTTGTTCTTAGGCAGTAGCTTAAAATATAGAGAATGTAGTTTAAAAATGCATTATTTCAATTAACATTTTGAAATAACAGCTATACCAAAGAGAAAGATTTCGAAAAACTTTACTTGAACTGGAATTCTCAGAGACTGTGGCATTCTGTGTCTTTACCTTGAGAGTTTGTAACCTCTGCACAGACATCTTTTGGGAGACAGAATGTAAGCAAACCCTAAATTTCATGTAAGTCTTGTATTAATATTAAGCAGACACATTACTTTGATGATAGCCCTGGTTTTATAATGTGCCCTTTTGTTCTAGGTGGGTAACCCTGGGGAGCCCGGCTTGAGGGGGCCTGAAGGAAGTCGCGGGCTTCCTGGAGTGGAAGGACCCAGAGGACCGCCTGGACCACGAGGCGTGCAGGGAGAGCAGGGTGCCACTGGCCTGCCTGGCATCCAGGGCCCCCCAGTGAGTGGTGGGCAGTCCCCGGGGTTTCCCTTTGGAGACTCCCTCTCACAGCACCAGAAAGGGGGACGGGGAGCTGGGTTAGCCCAGACATCAGCCCCTCAGCAGTGTGGGCAAGTTCTCTTGTATATCCAGCCACCTGGCCACTTGCTGAGTCTGTCAGGTTACCATTTAACAATGTCTTCTTTATGGTTCTGTGTATAAACTGTCTTTTTTTTTTCTTTCCTTTCTCAGGGTAGAGGACCGACAGATCAGCACATTAAGCAGGTTTGCATGAGAGTCATGCAAGGTAAATAAATTATGTCTTGACTTTTGGTGTGCTTTAAAGGTGGGGGATTTTAAATAATATTATATTAATTGTTTTATCTAACTTGTTGCCACAGGATAGCTTATAGCCTCAAAGAAAAATTTTATCTTTCTAGGTTAGCCTTTTTTTTTTTTTTAAGATTTATTTATTTGAGAGAGAAAGAGAGTGAGCACACAGTGAGGGGGGAAGGGGTAGGGGGAAAAGGAGAGAAGGTCTTAAGTAGACTCCCCACTGAGCATGGAGTCCAACGCAGGGCTCATCAGGACCCTGAGATCATGACCTGAGCCAAAATCAAGAGTCAGACGCTCAACCCAACTGAGCCACTCAGGGACCCCTGGGTTAGCCTATTTCTGTTCTTGTTTTTGTTTTTTTGCCAAGGAGGTTAATTTACAAGAAAGCACACAAACACACACAAGCTCCCCTACTCCCCCTTTGGAACACAGATTCTCAGGTTTCTTTCCCCTCCTTAACTTCCTACCACTTAGTGTGTTCCTGGCACTGACCCTGGCTCTCTCTGTAGCTTATATGTGAAGTAACTGACAGTCTTCATGCCCATAAGAAGAACTGGGACATTATCTCTACTCATGTATCATGTATAGAAAATCAATAACTAGTATTTTACCAAAATGATGATATATTTTTACATTTGTTAACCTTTATCTAAATTTATCTATTGCTATAGCAATTGCTATTTGTCATGGCTGTCTTAGAATTGGTCTAGTTCTAAAATTACATAGAAAAGGAAGAATTTGGGGAGACAGGAACTGGGGAGATCCTACAACATTGGGGCCTTCCAACAAATAATTACCTGATTCTTGTTGGAACCAATTCTGTCATGATAAATACTCTTCTTGTGCAAGCTCATGAGACAGTGTGATTTGTCTGGTAGACTTGTAGAGTTTTCCAGAATTAAATAGTCACTTCTATATTTGAAAACCAATATAAGTCTCTTCATGGCAGACATTTAATCTTGAAAGGATATTTCAATTTTAGACGTTATATTCCTAGAAAATTATAATTTTATGCTATCTCTTACTTACATAAGGCAAACTAGAATGCTCACATTTAAGCAATTTTAAAATGTTCTTTAGAAATCTGTTTCCAATTCATAATTTCCTTCACACCTTTAAAGAATATTACATTGGCATATTTCCTTTAGAGTATTTTCATAGGAAAGTTTTCTTGCTCTTCATGGTTTCAGTGGATGATTCTTAATGTATTTAATGGTTCCTGAAAAAGCCCACACAGTTATTAATTTTTAAGACAGACTGTGAACATTTGCAAGAAGTGGGCTATTTTTAATGTCTGTGGTCTATTCCAAGCTTGAAAAAACTTTTGAGAGGGGAATTAATAAGAGGTCGTGAATGCTCAGGATATTTTAGGTCACTTAATATCTTTAAACTGAAAATGTGGGGCTGGGTCTCAAATTCTCTCTCAAAACTAATTCTGGACAATGTCCTTGGCTTTTAAAAAGCTTTGTGACGTCCCCTTCTTCCTCTGTTAAGAAATCCATTTTCTGCCCATCCTGGGTTTTCAGATAACCAGCCAGGACTCAGGTGAACACTACTCACCTGTAAGCCTTGTTTGTTTGTTTGTTTGTTTGTTTTAAATCGCCCTGCCCTTGTCTCAGAACAGCAGGACCAAATATATCCAAAGAGAGACGAATAAAACAGCACCAGGGAAGCTTCTTGGCAGAAAGTCCCTGGAAAAATGATCCAACTTTATTCACTTCCCACCACCGGTTTTGAAGCTCTGGTGACAGATTTAAGAAAAAAAGACACTTGAAATATCGCGCCCCCCCCCCCTTTTTTTCATTTGAATCATTGTCATGTCTCTGACTTCTCTGGGCTGGTTTGTTTATTATCTCTTAGAGCATCTTGCTGAGATGGCTGCTAGTCTTAAGCGACCGGACTCAGGAGCCTCTGGCCTCCCTGGAAGGCCTGGACCCCCTGGTCCCCCAGGACCCCCTGGAGAGAATGGTTTCCCAGGCCAGATGGGACTTCGTGGCCTTCCAGGCATTAAAGGCCCCCCCGGTGCTCTTGGTTTGAGGGGGCCTAAAGGTAAGCCATTTTTTGCCTGGGTGGAACAAAAGAACACACCCTGTCCTTCTTCAGATGTATCCACATGTCCTTCCAAGCCCTAGGTATCCTGTGAGACAAGGAGATGTATCGTTCTCTTGTACCGTGGTGATAGGAACGATCAGATGACTCTTCCAAGACATCCTCTTGACCTTGCTGTATGCCAACAGGAGACCAAAACCTAGAGTTAAGGTCCCTTGATTTTTAGTACTGATCTTTTTCAGTTACCTTCTGCCTCAATCATAGTTGAAAATAAACTTTACAGGATCTTGTAAAGGATCGGTCAGCCTTTTTTCTGAGACTCGAAAATCACTGTGGAGCTCTTCTAAGATGGCACCCAACCTTAGAATGTTTGTATCCATTACTTAAGCTAACAGCATCTGTTAGCAAATCAGAAGACATATATTACATCATGAATGGGAAGACATAAATTATGTCATAAATTGAGCCTGCCTCCCTCTTTTAAAAAATGACGTTGGATGTTTGGTTTTGATGGATTTTTTTCAGCTCGGAAGTACAGTCGAACTTTTTTCCTTCTTTAACATGTGAGGGAATGTGAGACAGTTTGTTTCTTCCCCTTTTATCAAAAGCAAGTTAAGCCCCTAAAAATCAGTGTTTTGCCAAAAAAAAAAAAATAGTACTGTGAATGTGTTAGGTGTACAGCAGGGCCTGCGGAAGGACTGGTTGCCTCAGACGCTGTTTACTAGTTGAGGTGAGTAAGTATGTCAGCGTTGGGTGGGCGTGTGCCCCAGATCATTTACAGAGAGCGCTGAACAAAATGAGGAATTTTTATCTCTTGGCGAGTGACTGACAGTTCTCTGGGGAGCTTCAGAAAGATGTGGCATCAGAAACAAGAGTGGGGCTTTTTTTTTTTAAATGGTCGTGTACCAATTAGGAATAAATATTATGGTGTGAAGGGTCAGAGGGCAAGCAAGCTGCCTTTTTGGATCTATAAATGAATTGCTGATGTATTTGGCTAACTGCTCTCAGCTAGAACAATTTTCTTAATTATATTTGATTTTTTTTTTTTTTGGCATGTGCATTGTCGTATGTGAAAAAATGAGCCCTAATTGGAGCCTCTTGCAAGGCTGGCAGGATTTCCAAGCTTTCAGAGGTTGGACAAAATCAAATATGGGGAGGGCTCAGAGCTCATCTTAAAGAGAACCGAATATTTTCTTTGAAGGAAGCACATCGCCACTCATGTTTGTCCTGCTTTTAGCTACTGGTTCAGGAACTCCTGAGGAGGTACTCTCTTTGTGGTTAGTCCCCATTCATTCTGTCCACAATTTCCAAGAAACTGCTGCCTCGAGTGGATTGTTGACTTAGTTGTTTCTGTGGCACCAGAGCCCACAGTGACTCCTCAGCCTTTTTCGGAAGTTCCCTTGTGAGCAGTGGTTCTGAGAGAGGGCTCCCTGGAGCATCAGCACCACCAGGGACCTTGTTTGGAATACAGATTCTCCAGCCCAGCCCAGTCCCACTGATCCGAGATGCTGTAGGGGAGGCCCAGCAGTCTGTGTTCTAACAAGCCTCCAGATGAATCTGTTGCTAAAGACACGACCCAGAGCAGCCACCCATTTTCCTGCTGAAAAGAAACACCTCGTACAGGCGATAGAAATCACAGCCCTGTTTTCTTTGGCTGAAAGGAAGTCTGCAGATGTGGGGTAAAACTTAACTTGGAGCTAGTAAGAGAACTCGCTTGAAGTCCCATTTTATTCTCCAAGAAATAAGAAGGTCCATGTCTACTTGTAGAGTCTGCCTAAAGCTGTTGTTTCTCAGCCTGGGGTGCACCGTGGAACCATCTGGGGAGCTTTAAAAACTGTCCGTGGCTGAATCCCATTCCCAGAGATTCTGACTTAATAGGTCTGAGCAGTAGGATTTAAAAACACTCCCCATGTGATTTTAATATGCAACCAAGGTTGGAAACCACCGAAAACAAAGGTGAAATGTTCAGGAAGCTTCCTGGGAAGCTCCTAACTAAATTGTGTCTGTGTTGGCCTGACTTGGCTCTAGCAGATGGACCTTATTTTGAAGGGAAGAAAAATATATTCCTATGTTTGGAACCTGAAAAATGCCCCTGGCACAGAGTTTATTCATCAAGCACAGTTTGATAATATAAGAGACTTCCCCCTAATGTTTCCTCAGTATTATGACAGAGTCTATAATCTAAGAAGAGACAGGGTTTTTTTCTTTTTTCTAAAGGACTTTTTTCCCCACCCTCCTCCATCCCTTTTTATCACTGGGTTCCTTTAAAGCAGGATCTTTTCTGTTTTACTTCTTGAAATTTGGGGTGTGGGAAGAAAGGAGTACTATCCTTAGATTTTATCAATCAGTGCTGTCACAAATTTGGAAATGTAGGATTCTAGGTAACTGGACTTGACCTTTCTTGTCCCACCACATACATTATAACAGTAATACTTAATTGAAAACATATAATGTCTCACTAGCCAAAGGTTACAGGTCAATTTTTCCTGGAGAACAAATAGGTTCAACATTTAAAACTTAAATATTAAGCCAATTACAGAAGAGATGTATTTCAGTATCCCCTGCTGCCTTTTTTCTGTGCCTAATAAAGGGATAGTCTGAGTCTTGCTTGCCATATTACTTTGAGAGTCTTTTTCCAAGGAAATTACTACATTGATAATGAACAAATAAATTTTACTAAAGCTTTGAGCTGTTCAAGCTATGCCTTTAATAAATTCATTTTTTCCTAAACAATTAGTCTACAAAACACAGTGAAACATTTTCAGCAGGAGCTAGTAGAAATATGCCAGAAATCATACTCAAATCTTAAATCATATTTATAATTTTTTTTGTTTTTCATTGACATGTTCTGTGCAATATTATACAAAGAGGGCCAAGACCCATGCCACATGTGTAGTTTACACTCAAGCAGAAACATGAGAGATATCTAATTGGCTTTGTGTTCACTTTGTTTAGTATTAGTCTTCTGTGTCATAAATACTATTTTTAAATGTTCATGACTGGGATTAATTTTAAGTCCCTTTGAGTAAGACTATATATCTATTTTTAGAAATTTTCGTGTGAGTCAAACAGATGTGTCGTGGTATAAATGATGGCTTGAGAAAATATACACGTTGTTACTGTGACTAACGCTTTTTTTGGTATTAATCAGCTTGCATGGGGTCAGAGTTATAGCTTTCAAATAAATGAGATAAAGAGCAACTATGGAGCAATGAGAATTTCTTTCATTTTAGCCACTCTGTTCAGAGTGAGCTATTTTGCTACTTACACTGCACATTTCCCTTTTTACCTTATCTAAAGCTCATTTGACAAGCTCGCTCTGTTTTTCCACACAGTAGACTAGCTAATAAAGGTGTACGTTTAGTTTCCTGAACCAGTTTTCAGACATGTCAAAAGAAGACATGATCAGGGTTGGAAGAAGTGGATTGACCCCAGGGATCACAGCGCCAGGCTGCAGCAACCTGGGCTGGGAAGGACCAGCAGCTTGCTGTGTGCCTCTGTCCCAGAGCCCATCTAAAAATTGTGCATCCTAGACTGATAACAAGCACAAAGCAGCATCACGACGAAGACTACAGTCTTCTTCCTTGCAAGCGACATTTTAAAGGGGATGTGGCTTCGTGGTACAATGTGTTTAACTTTCACTGTCTGAGTGAAAGTTACATTTTATAATCTACATCTCCTATCTTCAGAAAATGTGGCACATTTATTGGTTCTCTTCTCGTTGCTAGCCTCCAGAATTACAGCGATATGACATTTAAATTGCTAAGTTAACAAGAGCACTCAAGTTGTTCGTTTTTAAAATGCTAATTATCATATCTTCCTAATATAGTAAGGCCATATTGATGATGAGTGTAAAAAAACAGCTTATGTGAATATGAGTTCAACTCGAGCTCTATATCCTTACACAGTGTTTCTATAATTTTAAAATTGTTTTAAAAATATAGTTGATTCATGATAAAAAATATTCATCCAAGGACATTCACAGCTAAAATCAAAGTACGTTGACTAAACATTCACTTCATAATTAGAGATTTTTTTTTTTTACTATTCTGGCATGCATGCTTTTGTTTTTTAAAATTCTAACAAACTTGACTCAATATTGAATCAAGTTGGGTTGATACAAATGTTTGGAAAAATGATTATGTATAGAATCTGTTGCAAAATGCCACTGCATCTTCTAAAAGAGTGGTGGGATAATAATATGATACTATACCAATGGGATAGTAGAATAATGCCTTCTACTAGGAGCCATAAACATCATTTAGGAGCAGTTGACTAGGTATTAGGGCACTTTGTTAATGAGGCCAAGTTTCTGGGTTTCTCTGCAGGGGCCAGGATAATTAATGAAACTTGGTTCTGCGGCTGCTGAGTCCCCAAATTCAATCAACTGTCTTGCAAATACGCATGGTTGGTTGTAATCCAAAGCACATTCCCTGTAAATAATGAATCACAAGTGAAATGTGGGCACTTGTGATAGCACATTTTAAATTTTGAAAATTCATTATTTTCAGTGACACTAAATTTACAGTGTTTGAGAATTTAAAAATATACAAAAAGATATTTACTGAAGACTTTTTCTCCCATCCCAGTCTCCCATCTGCCTAGATTCTTTTATCCTTCCCATGAGGTAATCCCTTTTATTAGTTTCCTACATATCCTTACCAGTGATGATGTACAATATATGGTTACAAACACTCCCTACAGCCTTTTAGAAACAAGTCGTATTGCCCTTTAGTAGTGATCTGGACCTTAAGTGTTCTCACTGAACCATATGTCTTGCGATCATTTCAAAGAGCTTCCCAGTTCTTCTTCAGAGCTGCATAGTATGCCATTTTGTGGCTGTAGTGTAGTGCATTCAACCCTCTCACGGACATTTAGTTTCCAGTCTTCTGCCATTACTGCAAGGCTGCTGTGGACAACACGATTTCATTTTTGTGTAAATATCAACATAACCTCTATGTTTCTACGATAAATTCCTAGAAGTGGAATTGCCGGGTAAAATGGTACAACCACTTGTAATTTTGATAGATACTGTTAAATTATCCTCCAAGAGATTGTCTCAATTTGCAGTCTTATTAGCAATATGTAATGCTGTGTTTTTCCACAGGCTTGCTAGCATACGTCTGATTCAACTTTGGAATTTTTGCCGATCTTATAGTTCAAAGTAGCATTCGTGTTGTTTTTAATTTCCGCTTATTTGATGAGTGAAGTTAAGGAATTTTTCATATATTTCAGAGCTATCTTTGTTTCCTTTTAGGGGCTTCCGTGCTTATATATTCTCTCTCTCTTTTATTGTTGTTGACCTTTTTGTATTGATTTTAGGAACTCTTTGTATTTTGAATTGTAACAGAAAGGCCAACTCAAATCTGAAGTTATAAAATAATTCTCCCTTGTTTTCTTCTGGTTCTTAAATTACATTTAAATATTTGATCCACTTGTAATGTACCCCAGATTACGTTGTGAAGAAGATTCAACTTTATTTTTTTTCCAGCTGGCTACCCACTTTTTCCAACACCACTTATTGATTTGTTTGACTGCTTCCCACTTTAACGTGGCACATTTATTACAAAACAAAATCCTGTATGTGTTGGAGCCTGTTTTTGGGCTGTTTCCTTGGTCTATCTATTCATGTACCAGTACCACACCATTTTAATTGGTTTAATATGTGGTAGGATTAATTCCCTTATGTAGCTTTTCTTTTTGGAATTTTTGTGGCTACTCTGGCTTATGCGTTTTTTTTTGTACAAACTTCAGAATTCCCTTTTTCGGTTAAAAAAATACCTTTATTTAAAGGGAACATGATGAAACTTAATCTTAGGGAGAACACACACCTTTTTATGATGATGTCATTCCACCTAAGAACAGTTGTCAAGTCCTTCTGTAGCCTTTAGGAATGTTAATTTTTTAATGCTGGATTTGCATATTTCTGATTAAACTTATTCCTTATTAATTTGTTATTATAAATGGGATTTTTTTCACTACATCTTAGTTTTGGTGGTTGTTTGTATATATGAAAACTACTGATTTTCATATCTTAATTTTGTATCTTACTCCTTTACTGAATTCTCTCATTGCTTGTAGAATTTTAGTTGATTTTCAAGGATTTAAGATATACACTGATACCACTTGAAAAGAGGGGTGTTTTCGACTCTCAAACCAAACGACAAATACTAGTGATAAAGTGGGATGAGATCTCTGAGATGTGTGTGTAGTGGAACTGCTTCTTGTCTGTCCCATTAAGCGTTAATCCTAAACTCTCCGGTTGAGGTAGATACAGTTTATTATGGTAAGGAAGTAGCATTTGATTCTTATTTTACTGAATGTTGATCATTTGATATTTGATTTAGTTTGTTTACCATTTGATGAATATGATTATTTGATTTTTTTCCCCTTAGATCTCTTCATATAATTGGCTTAAGTTTTGCCTTGCTATGTATTTACTACAACCTCATTTAGGGCAACTTCATGACATTTTGCTTTCTCAATGCTGGGTTTGCTTAAAGTTTAAAAATATGGAACTTTCTTTTTATAAACATATACAAAAATAACATTTCTCTAATGAAATGCAGGTGACTTGGGAGAAAGGGGGGAACGTGGCCTTCCAGGAAGAGGTCCTAAGGGCTTGCCTGGAGCAACAGGCCTCCCAGGTAAGTGTGCCACACGGCAGCACGGGGTTGAGAAATTGGTAGCAAGTGGGCCGTCTGAGTTGGATACCATTTTAAAGAATTGCTCTTTGATTACTTATGCCTGTCATTTGAGTCGCAATAACAGCTGGCACAGATTTTTCAAGACCAACTTTAATGAAGAGTTAAATGATTTGTAAATCATGCCTGTGTTCCTCATGAGAAAACAAGTGTCAGGGCTTAAAATATTAATTTCTTGAGTAGATGACTTTAAAAAATCATGTCAAGGTCCAGCCACCATGCACTTGTTAGAAAATTCTGAATGAATGAGGTCCTATCCGTTATTAGCCTTGTTGATAGTTTTGTTTATTTTTTAACCAAAAAGTCAGAGCATCAAGAAAATTAAACAACTCGTGTTGCCTAGGGAGTAACTGAAATCTTCTCTTAAAAGCTCCTGTTTCAAATAACCAGACCCTCCAGAAACCCATATCCAAAAAAATAAATTAAAAAATAAATAAACCTGAACATTCCTATTCATATAGCCACAAAGAGCCATGCACAAGCCACATGTCACAGCTGCATTGGCTGAGGTGACAAAGTCGCCTCTGTGTGAAGAGCCTGGATTTGCACACTGGGCATCTGTTCTCTCTTTACACACTGGCTACTCTGTCCCCACAGCCTAAGCTACCACACACTCATCCTCTGGGAAATGACCTACCAGCCCAACCACAGAAGCAGCATAGCCGGGTGGAAAGTCAGTTCGGTTTAAGGGCATGAATGACATGCAGCCTCCCAGCGAACTGTTACAGCTGCTGAGGCAGTGGCTAAGGAAGGCTTGCAAACCCTGGAGCTGAGGAGAGTCAGGGCGATAGGTTCTGCCGAGAGAGGGTGGTCCATGCTTCCGTAGTAGATTTGGAAAACCTGGGGTAGGGAAATTTAGAAAAAGAAATGCTCGTTTTCTAATTCTGACAGAGGCTTACCTATTCAGTCATGCCTCTAATTGCAGCCAAAAACATCACTGCTTTCTCATTATCCATTTCATTGCTCCTGGGAATTGCTTTCTCATTAAGAATTTTTTAAAAATATGAATACATTTGGAGATGGCTCAAACACTGCTTTGCAAAAGTGTGATTCATGGGTCTGTCAAAATGCTTTCACAAATTGATAAATTTTCGTGATTGGAAAAGGAGGTTTTTATGATTGGAAAAGGAAAGACAATCTGGTTGAAGCTACATGGGTGGGACCAAGAGAAGATTCCAGTGTATGATAAATTCTGCATTCAATGATGGATGTTTAGAAGAGGAAAGGGAAATAGAATTTACTGAGTGCTCTCCTTCTTTATCAGTGGTAGCAATAGGTGGTTTAAACTTGATAAAAAATATTCCAATTTACTTAATTATCTATATATTATAGGATTGCTTTACAATTTCTCCTCTCATTTTGTTGACAAATCATGTAACAGTTCTCAGACCAACAACTTGCATTCTCGGCAAGATTTTTCTTTAGCAGAAATATATTATCATTTCTGGCGACTCTTAGTTTCAAAAACTCTGTTGATAAGCCATGTTTTAGGTTTCCGATGGGAAGACTGAGTTAGGCCCAGCTCTGTGCGTGCAGTGTCCCAGGCTGTCGTGAGGGGACACATCAGTCCCCACCTGCAGGAACCCACTCAGAGTTGCGGAACCTGACTGCGAGGGTTTCACATGTGCTCTTGGGCCTTTGCTCCCCCAGAAAGGGGCTTCCCGGTTGGATTTTTAGTACCTCAGACATTTGTGTCTGGGCACCATGGTTAAGGCAGGACGAGCTCATCACTGGCAGCTCTGCCTGGCCCTCATCTTGTCTCCCTTATGAAAAAGTTAATTTGTTATAGCTGGTCTTGGGTCTAATACTTAAATATGATTTGTTAAAATCTTTTATGGGCTATTTCAGGGCTGCTGCATCTGCCCTTTGCCCTTTCCTTTCTGCCTTTTGCCGGTCCTTGCCCCTTGCTTCCCGGTCCCGCTTTGAAATCTGGTCTTTCTTTGTCTAGGCTTTTGTTATATTACCCTTGAAAGGATATCTAACATTATTTAGTGGGAATTCTGAGTTTCAGATTATATTTTAAAAGTCTGGGCTACCCTTCAAAAGTATGCAGTTTTGCAAGTGCTTTAGCACACAGGCACAAAGGGTTTATGTTTCCCCCAGTCCCTGAGGTGCCAGCTGGGTGCTTTGGTTTTCTTTGGTTTTTAGGTCAGCTCACTTTCTCTTGTCTACACTATGAATATGCTTAGCTAACAATTTCCCAAGTCCATCAGTCCCCAAACAAGAGCTTTTGGGGTCATTCCTCCCCTTAAGCTAATACTGGGAAAGTGGGCTATTTGTAGCTCTACAGTTCAGACATCCTGGGTTCAAATCTTGACTCTGTCACTTACTAACTCTATAACACTGGGTGACTTTCGACTCCAAATCATAAGTGCAAAGTATTGATTCACAGTAAATTATTGAACGAGTTCACTGTCCACTGAGAGCCTGGGCTTTTTAATTTCCCTGGCAGAGCCTGGAATGTGATTAGAAATGTGTTTTCTGGTCTCTCACAAACATAATAGTAATAGGACTTTAGGACCTGGAAGAACTTCCAGTAGCACTCTGCTGGGACTCGTCTGGTTCCTAAAAGAAACAACCCGCAGAACAGGATATCCTGCAACCTCCCTTGTCCCTACTGGGACTTGGATTTGGGACTTAAATCCTCCCAGGTGAAAAAAGTTCATTTGATCATTCTTTTTGATGTAAACATATCTGATATATTTGAAAAAATGTAACTAACGCATTAATTATCTATCAACTATTAGAATTCCTTTGCTCTTTGTAGATGGTTTTAGTTCTTTGTCTCCTTCCCATATCATATCTCTCTGTTCAGTGGTCAGTATTCCGCGGCCTTTTGGGGCCGTAATGGTACGTTGCTTCATATGGACTATAGATCATTATTATAACCACCACGCCAATTGGCCGTAGCGCTCTTTGTCTAAAAAGTACCCGTGAATACTCCAGTCTGTTTCCCACAGCCGGAGGGTGGCAGAATGGGTGCTTAGGAAGGATGGGCTCTGGAGTCAGGCTTGCAGGATGCATACACTGTTCCGTCACTTACTTGCCGCTACCTCACCTCCTAGCGCTTTGGTTTCTCCTCTGTGTCACAAGGTTAATAACCACATGTACCCTCTAGAGTTATTTAGGAAGATCTACGTACATGCTAATACATGTGAAACTCAGAACAGTGCCTGGCATCTGGCCAGCATGTTGCAAACTTAGCTATGATTATTTTGTATTCCTCTGTTCGTGTTTGAGGAAATACAGACTTACAAAGTTCACCTGCTCTGACAAAGGTCTCTCAGGTAATAAGTGACAGAGGCAGATAGTCATACTTTCTAGGTCCAGATTCATGTAGTAGACAAATTGTTGAGCTGGCTGTCTAGCAATGTGATTAGTTTGTCTCTGCCACTCTAGCCATATAACTTTGGCATGTCCCATAACCACTTAGTGTCTTGATTCCTTTTTGCCTCTCTCACAGAGCAGAGTAGATCACATTAGAGATCTCTGGGACTTTAGATGCCCTCAATCCCCCACCCCCACCTTCCGTTACTTACCACAGGCCTTTGGTGGTCTCTCTTGATTGGGTTGTCTCATTAAGAGTAACTCTCTATGCCTGCTGCCACAAAACTTGTTTTGTGGACCAGTTCCTTGACGCCCTGAGGATTTTAAGGAAACATATTTAAGAATACGTCCTGATCTCCACTGTGTATTCAACTCACGAGGGGAAGAAGCCAGTTAAATAAGGACTCATAAGTATGTGACCACCAGGAATGTGGCTTGTGGGCTGACATGCTTTCCCTTCTTGGACGAGGAGAGAAGGGTAGAGCTGGCTTTATGGGGGTCACACTAGGCAACTGGGCTATTTAGGTTTCTTATGCAAAATTTGCACAGAGGCGAGCTTTGCTTGTGAGTAGTGAGTGGAAAAAAACCCAACAAGACCCAAACCAAGGGCACATTCAGTTTAGGCTTGTTTAGCAGTAGCCATTTATCCTATTTCCATCACTGCAGCTATTTTATTTGGCTATGGGGATCTTAAATAAACAAACCGCTTCATGCCAGTTCCTTAAACATATATGCTTTGTCAGACACCTCAGTATAAGGTGAGAAATGTAAGGAAGTTCCTGACACATACATTTTACATAACCCGTGGATAAATCACCAAATTAATGCTGAAATTACTCGCAGGTGGTTTTTTTAAAGGCCTTTATACACAGTCCCTTTCACTCTGGCGCACGTGTTAGATCCTTCAGAATGTTCCAGGAGAGACTGGTCTCTATCAGTGTAACATCACTGCCCTCTAGTGGTCACACAGAGAATGACACAGATATTTATTTTTAAAAATAACGAAATATTTGGCCATAACATTTTTATAGGTCCTTGAAATTTCAGAAAACTGTGTAATCATTAGCTAGTTAGTGCAGCTAACACGCCCATGAGGCAGACAAAGCATAATAAGAACACTTCACATCTGTTTTCTTCTGAGGAGTTGGAGGGTACTTCTTGAATGGTTTGGACTGTGACATAGTGTCACCCCAAAATTACACTCCTAAACAGTAACAAGAACATTTGAGAGTAAATGTCCAGGGTCTGGAATCACCAGACACTGATGATCTGTTATGTGACGGCCAGTTTCTTCCTCTGGTCATTTCTACAGAACATAAACTTCAGAAAAAATATCTTTAGTTTCTTAGGATTGTTAGAGTTCCAGAAGAATCAGTACTACTCTTGGCGATTGTACCTCTTTTTACTGCCTAGTCAATCCAGGTGAAAAGAATTAAACAAAACACACCCTCCCCACACTTGCCGGCCCGGGGCCCATGCAGGCACATGCGCAGTTGTGCACACACCTTGGCAGAATTAGCTCATCAGTGGCTATGAAAATAGGGTTGGGTTAGAGGAGCGGGGAAAGGCCCTTGTTTCTAGCTACAACACCCTCTAGCTGTGTGACGATGGACGATTATTCAGCCTTCTTAACTGTCAGTTCACACGAGGAAAATAGGAGCGATACTGGGCACAGTTCGTGGCCATGGTAAAGTGGAAATATTTTGTAAGTGTTGACCATGAGGATGATGACCTTGATGACAGTGACATCATCCAAAGCTCCAGAGAGTCAATTGCTGTGTTTGCCTGAGGGAGAATTGGACTAGACGTGCTTTACATAAAATAAATCGAGGGTACACAGGATGGCTACATCAACTCTTTCCTCGAAGGATGAGCAGGAATCTGGGATAAATGCAGCAAGTGAAAAACCTCTCCTGGGCTGTGTAGTGATGAGGAACCACATATGAAAAGCTGCGAAGCTTTCCTTCCGCTTTCTAATATTGTTGTGTAGTAGAAAATAAATTCCCTTAAGTTTAAGGTTTTAGGCAGGAGGCTGGCTCTACAAATGTTCAATAAAAATTTGAATTCTCACATTTAGAAATAGAGAGACCTATTCAAGGACTCACCTTCTAGCTTCCCTTAACAGTTATCAGAGGCTCTGCAGGCTTTGGCCCGTCTTGCCTTGTGGCAGCTGTTGACTGGAGCAGAGCTGCCCCAGGCCTCAGTCCTCCCTCTTGCCTCCTACCACTGAGGTGGGACTTCTCATTCTCTCAGTTTCCATTAGACCCGAGTCATTACTTTTCTTCTTGTAAAGACAGCAGGGTCTTTCTTAATCCAAGGCCATTTCTTTACTACCTTAAGGGTCAGCAGGCTTTTTCTGTGAAGGACCAAAGTTTTTGGATCCTGCACTCCAAGGTTTGGGCCCTGCGGTCTCTGTGGCAGTTAGCTCTGCCCTTGTAGTGAAAAAGCAGCCATAGGTGATACACACACATGGGGCCATGGCTCTGTTCTAAAACTATTTACAAAAACAGGGGTTGGCTCATGGGCTCCCCCCCGTTTGCCTGCCCTGATCTGCCTTATCCTCTTGGCTTCTGTGGTCATTTGGTTTGCGACCTTCCCTTTAGGCATTTTCTCCTCTTCATCTTGATTTGATTTTGTGAAGGCAGACATGGTATGTCTCCATGGGAACATTGCTGCTCCTAAGGTGTGTGAGAGTTAACCTTTATATGCACCTTTATCTGGCCTATCTTTTAAACCTTCAAAGAGCAACTCTGAACAACCCCTTGTGTCAGGAGACCTGAAGGGGCTCGGCTAGAAGCTTATTTATAGGTGCTCTTGATTAGGGAAAGACTTTCTCAGGGTTCTTGTCTTTAGAGGAAAACACAATCATCTGCTTCACTACAACTTAATGTAGTTAAATGGAGGCTTATGGGATAAATTAGGGGAAGTTACATCTCCACGTATCTATAGCCTTGAGATGGATAGAATCAAAGATAATTATTCTTTTAAAACTTAATAATGTGCTGTTCTATATTCTTGCTTTGTGTGGATCTAATTGTAAGCATCACAGGTAGAATGAGATCTTATATGTAAAATAAGATCTTTAATATCTTCCTTCTAAAAGTATGTGAGAGGGCGCCTGGGTGGCTCAGTCTGTTAGGTGTCTGCCTTCGGCTCAGGTCATGATCTCAGGGTCCTGGAATCGAGCCCCGCATCGGGCTCCCTGCTCAGCAGGGAGCCTGCTTCCCCCTCTCTCTCTGCCTGCCTCTCAGCCTACTTGTGATCTCTCTCTCCCTCTGTCAAATAAATAAATAAAATCTAAAAAAAAAATAAAATAAGTAAATGAAAGTATGTGAGATATATGAAATAAGACCATTTAGTAAGATTGGACCACTATAATAAGACCAATAAAAGACAAGTGTAATAGGTCCACAAAAATAGAAAAAGAAAACTAAAACCACTGAGAAAGAAGGAAAGTAACTAAATCTAAGCAAATATATAATTGAACATGTTCACTGTTTTGGCTAAATGGCCAAAATAGGATGGCTGAAATGGAATGAGGATCTCTATAAAACTGTATCTTCATGGCACATACAAGTTGTCTCACACCGATTGCTTCCTGCCATCTTTACGCTAATAGTATGAAAACACTGCTGCTATGATGGGGTGGGTAAACTCTTCAGCAGAAGTTCCTCTCTGCTGTGGGGCACCCTGCCTCAGAGAATGTGCCCCGTGGGGTGACCAAACAACCTTTGAACGTGACAAAAGGAACAAAATGCTCTCAAGGAGTTCAGGCCATGATAAAGTCACATAGGGGCAAACCCCTGACGGGAAAACATCTGGGAAGTTTGTAAGTGCATTGCACAGGCTTCTAAGACATCCATCAGCGATATCCTCATAATCAGAATAGCCCCTATTTGTTAGATGCTTTCAGGCATGGAATTCAGTTTTAAGGAAAGTATCATCCCATTTTGGAGATGGAGAAACTGAAAGATTAGTGACTTGCTAATGTCACCCTATTGACAAATGGCAGAGCAAGAGCTTAGAGCTTTCTGTCTCTAAATCCTGTGCTTCTAACCACTGAGCTATACTTGTACTCCCTGTCTGGAGATTGATCGCCTATTAGGGATGATGCTACTGGAGAAATACAAAGTGAGCCACAAGGAGAGTTGTGTGCATAATTTTAAATCTGCTACTACCCACATTATCAACATCAAAAGAATCAGGTGAAATTAATTTTAATAATAGTTTATTTAAGCTATTGCATCCAAAATATTATCATTTTATCATGTAATAAGGACAAAAATTATTAATGAAGTATATTTTAAAAATTTTACGCTATGATGTACTGTATGGTGACTAACACAATATAATAAAATAAATTAAAAATAAATTTTATACTCATTTTTCAAAGCCTAGGTGTGTTTTACATTCTTACAGTTCATCCCAATTTGACTTAGTCACATTTCAGTGCTAAATAGACCTATGTGGCTAGAGGCTACCGTACTGGAGCCTTCTTACCTTTTTAATTTCTAAGAAGCCCAAGTCCAGTGAAGGAATTTTATCATCATCGATCTTCATCCACCCTTTCCAAAAGCACTTACTAAGGGCCTATGTGCACCCTGCTGGTTTAGGGGAGGGAGTCCAGTGCCGTCAGCCAGCTCACAGGCATCGGGGTTCTCCTCCTGTTCACACATGCAATTGTTTGTGTTTCAGGTGAACCAGGTCCTGCCAGCTACGGGAGGAATGGCCGGGATGGCGAGCGAGGCCCCCCAGGGGCGGCAGGAATCCCTGGGGTACCTGGCCCCCCGGGCCCTCCTGGCCCTCCTGGGTTTTGTGAGCCAGCTTCCTGCACCCTGCAGGCTGGGCAACGGGCATTTAGCAAAGGGCCCGATCAGTGAAAAGCTTAGTGCCGAGTGCCTGTCTGCATAAACCGTGCCTGGCAAAGGAGCGTGGAGGAGAAACACCACCCAAGCCCAGGCAAGAACCACAATGTGTTACCTTCAACATTATTACACAAGTCTTATTTGACAGATTTAAAACAATGGTGCTATTCAATTAATCCTCTTTATTTTCCTTTAGAGGGTAGACAGGAGAGTCATCATATTAAAAAAAAAAAACCACAAAAAACCCCCAAACCCTCCCTTTAAATAAATTTATAATCCTATTCCCGGGCATTGAACTTCAGTGCGCTGTGCACACATGACACCGTGGGCCGCTGTGCCAATAAAGAAGGACAACTGGTTGGCTTTCCTTAGCTGGAGTAGTTCTTTTCCTCTTTTATTTAGCTGTTCTCAGATTGCTGTTTCGGTTTTACAGAGGATTATCAGACCAGTTGGGAAGAGCCTCACTGCAGTCACTAGAACGAGTACTTAAAATGCCTGGCAGCACGTGCTCGCAGGAGCAGCCCGCCATGATTCTCTTAGGTCACGTGCCGGTTTTGTAGTCAGCCTGGATTTTTGCTGAACTGTACTGTATCCCAAGCCCATTAATGTTTTGAGCTCTTCTCTGTGAAGCAAAGAAGGAATTTTAATATCCTGCCATTCATAAGTTTTAATGAGGTTATTTATTTTCAAGGTTTGAGGTAACATCCCTGGTTGTACCAAAGAAGAAATAAATATGGTTTCTTAATCTCTTGCATGTTTTCTTATAAATAATCATGTTCAATGAAGTCACTGAACTTATTTAGGTACATTGAAAAATTTTTAGTTACTGGTATTTCTGTAGGCATGTTTATAATATTAATGCTTTTTTTTCCATGGAGAAATTAAAAAGCCCTTCCTGTTCTCTAGGGGGTGTTACCCTGGAGTTAGAAGTTCTTTGTGTGTATGTGTGCAGTGTGGGGGAGAGCTTCAAGGACCTTTTTGAAATTTTAATTTAACCCATGGGGCCATCATCCCAGGAAAACACATGAGTACATATGTACAAACATGTGTGCAGACTATTGCAGACCTCATAGACCACTTACATGCTTGGTTTTTAGGTTAGGAACCACTGCTTTTGTTTCAATGGTTTGTTAGCACCTTCCTATTCAGAACTTCACTGCTGCAAAAATGATTTATGTTTCAACCATTTTTCTTAGACATTTTATAACGACAGGTCGGCTAAAGCACTGTGTTCTTATCAGTAAGACAGGTATTGCCTGACCACTCAAGCACTTTATTACTATTTACATAGTCATATCGACTGGCTGTTTTATCAACGTTTCTATAAACTATTGATCAGACTTAATATACTAATTTTATGTCACAGTAACTTCTCCTAGAGGCATAGCACAGTGCTCAAAACAATATCTTTGGTTGGTTTATGGAATCCAGTTCTCTCAAGTCAAAGGGGAGTGAGCCCTAATAGGATCTTTGATACCAATTTTTTTCTTGTGTGTACTTGCTATATATTTAAAAAATTTTAGCCCTATTTGTCCAAATCAATCATTATTTAATTTGTATTTGGATTTCTTTAAATTTTAAAAACATCTATTTATTGATTGGTTTAAGTAATCTCCACACCCAATGTGGGGCTTGAACTCATGACCCTGAGATCAAGAGTTGCATACTCTACTGAATGAGCCATCCAGGCGCTCCCTTCTACCCTCCCTCCCCACCAACTTGGATTTCTTTAAAACTGCTTATAGCATCTAGTTCTGTGATTTGAACATGGATTGTGCTTAAGGAGAATGATTCCAACTTGGCTGCAAATGAGTGCCATTTACACACACTGAGAAGGATGTTTTTCCTTCATGTGGAATAGATAATTTTTGGAAATAGAGATATTCGTTATCACTACTTAAAATGATCTTTACATAAATGGCAAGCTTTTTTAGGTACCACAACATCTAACCAAATAAATGCGAAGAAATTGCTTTGTCTTTCCACAAAGATGGTTTTATTCTAACGGGAGTGACATAATCAAATACAACAAAAGAAAAATTAGATAACCAAATAAATATGTTTCCCACTTCTAGAATATTGTATTCATAAGAAAATTTTTAAAAAATAAAATTTCAAAGAACAGTTCATTCAACTGCTTTACAAACTTGATATATAAAAGGCTGTACAACAAGCTCCACGGATACCATAAGCAATATTGGAAACAACCACTTACAAATAGATTATGCAAAACTAGCACATTCCAAATGGTGGGAACAACCCATTGTAAATTCAGTTAAGTGAAATAGTTTACAGAAGCAGTAAATACTTGACTGAGAAATTGCACAGAAAAGCATCCAGCAAATCCTCTCCAATGGAAGAGAGTTGATAAATATTTAATGAAGCCTAATCTCTCTCTCTAGCAAAACACAAAGTTCCAAACCTCTTTGAGATATTTTTAGAAGTTGGATGAAGTGTCACCTAGAGCACTCACTGAGAGAAGAGTGTGTGAATGATTAAGGTTGGTCAGAAACTGGCATATTACTCAAGGGCAAATTATTGCTGATTTATTTCTAGGCAGTTCTTCTATGGCATTACGATATGATTTTCATCCTAAATATCTGACAGGTTGGTTAAGAACTGTGGAAATCACTTCCCAGGTTGACTGAGCACATAAATTCATTCCGGCATGGTTTGGGATAATTGACTTCTGTCTAGCAGAAGAGTATGAACTAGTTGTCTATCCGTTAATATGACTGATTTGATGATAGATACTTTATATGTCAAGCTGTCTAAACGAATATTGGTATTTTTAAACATCATTAGTAAAATCTGATTTATTTGCCACCTGAAATAAGCTAAGGTGAATCCCTGCTTTAGAAGATCACCTCCGACTGTATTATTTGATATTTTGGCTACGACAGTGTTTCTGACACATATCTATGAGTTTAAAAATAAACCAACTTAGGGAGAAGATCACTAAAAATACATAAAATCATACCCAATATCAAGAAAGTTGCTTTTTTTTTCTTTCAGCCCTGGCAAAAGGAGTGAAAAAGTACTAATGAGAAAAAAAATACTGGCAGACTATTGATTCTGCCATTTACAAATTTTGCGATGGACATAAATGGCTTTAAATATCTTTAATAAAGAGTATTTGTGCTCAATAAGTATAGGTCAAGTCCTTTTTTTCATTGGGTAAAGCAAATCCTTTTCAGTTGTGTACTTAACCCTTTTCAGTGAGCTTGTGATCTGGGATGGTGGTAGTAAGTGCATATGGCTCAGTAAATATTAAATCACAGTTTGTTAACTATTACAATGTAGGACTATAAATACCCATGCTGAAATGCTCTTTAAATGCTTAACTAGGGCAAGTGCAATCCATTTGTTAGATCCAGCTATCAGAAAGAGGATGCTGATACTATTTTTAGTCTTCATAAATGGCAATCGATGCTAACTTTCTCCTTAACATGCTTCCACATCTTACTCTTGACTCCGACAAGTTTTCTAAGACTAACTAGAGAGAGAACAGGTGAGGGAAACTGACTCCGAGAAACTACCTTTCTTTTGAAGATCTATTTGAATTTGTCTTTGGCCTCTACTTTGAGGATCTGTGTGTGGAAAGACTTAAGAATATTCCTTAGAGAGCACCTGATTAAATTTCTTATATCATAAGGAGACCTGAAGATGAGGATAGTTAAGACGTCTGTAAATCATTTCCCAGTCTAAACAGACAGGTAAACCCACTGGCATGTTTTGATGTGATTAATTTCTGTTAAGGAAACATGCGATGTACTTAACTTCTTATTGCCTACTGACATCATTAATGATGTAAGAGCTTCCTTTATGGGAAAAGTTAACTGTGATATTTCTTATCTTGCTCAGGCCCCTCTATACCAATGAGTCTTAAATGATTTTAGTGAGGAGACCACTTTTGTGGGACAAAAGCTGCAAAGGACGGATGGGTTGCTCTCTGACTTGTTTCTGCTTGTAATTCTTATTCACAGTCATTAGACCAGACTTTTTATGAGCTGCCAGGGAGATGGGTAATAAACTTAAGTATTGTGGGCTAAGCACTGATTCCTGTGACAAGCAAAAGCATCATCTCCAGCATGGTATAAACATGAACCCGCAATAGTCCAAGTTACAGGTGTCCTGGACATCTGTGTGGCTCACGCTTGACATGCAAGTGCTTTTGGGGTATCTGTGTGGCTGAGACCTACCAGGAAGGAACTGAAGTGTGGACTTTAGCCACGAGAAATGGTGAAGTGGTGAAGAGTGGAAACGGTGTTAATAACTGTACCTTAGAATTCCCTGATTTAGGGTTAAATCCTTTATTGCTAAGATGAGCGAAAAGCTCATTTTGTATCATGGACATATAGGAATCAAGGCCTCAAAGCATTATATCCAAGTGGGATTTGGAATAAAACTAGTGCCATTCCACTTGAGTATGTCGAATGAAATCTTAAATAGTTGGATGAGGTAAGGTAGAGAACAAAATGGGTAAGGTAGAGAACAAAATACACCTTAAATGTTATTTTAAAAATAAATAGTTATAAAATATGCCATAAAACAATCTGAATTTAAATATATCAATAAACTGGGAAATATTTATCCCTAAAATATATGTTAAATAATACAGCAAAATAAAAAATAGTAAATTAATTAGCATCTTTACACCCATAAGCTTATGGTCAAATGACACACACCCTTCTGATGAACTTAATTCTTATTTAACAACCCCATAAGTTTAATGAAATCTCCTACTTTATTAGTATTCACTTTCGACAAATTCATGAAGCAAGTAGCTAACTCCTTGAGTTGTACCATATATCACTCGTTACTGTATTGCGTGAACACAGAATGTTTTCCATTTATATATTCTTAGACTTAGCTTTGGTTTTATAAATGTGCCTTATCTCTGAGGTAAGTTTTTGCTCTTCTGGGTTTGCTTGTCTGAGTGAGCTTTCTCTGTGCTTAACTGGTTCTTCACTCAGTTTAAACTCACCAGTTAGTCTGGCATGATTTTGTTGAGCAAAATGTTTGAACTATAGCTCCAGCTACTCAACATAGTAAAACTGAAGACATCCATTTGTCTTGTTTCCTGAGTGTCCTAATAATTAAAAGGAAATTAATAGAAATAATGTTACTACCACTGCCAGCCAACTAGTAAATGAATTCAATGGGCTAAGTCACTTAGAAGTATCGAGGCATAAAAGATAGAAATTCAGTTCTTTTCTTCATTTCCTCCTCCTAGAAGCCTATGTGGTCTCTGTGAGAGGAAAGGGTATAAGGAGGAGGGGAGGGGGGTGTCTCTCAGCACTAAAGTTCTGAGGAAGAACATTGGGAAGAAAGAACACTTACGTGTCTTAAGAAAGTGAACCCAGGCAGATGTGAAAAAAAAAATGAAGAACAAAAACAATGAACCAATCTGCAAAATGATTCTGAGAATTCATCGAAAAGACTGAAGAATATAATTTAACCTAGAAATTCTCAACCTCAGGGTATTATTACCTCTGTTAGGAAAATCAAACTGGCAATTTGAAAAATAGTGTTCCTTATCTTTTTTTTGTAAATAGTGATATATTTCTAGAAAAATAGAAACGTTATACAAATCTAATTTTTAAAGTTAAAAATTTTAAGTACCTTGACTATTAAGGAGATTTAGACATTATGTAATTTTATAAATGGTCTACTCCTTGAGATAAGCTAAATGCTTTTTACTTGTCCATCAAAAGAGAGTATCCTGTCTAAAAAGTAGGATGAATACTTAGGTGTTTTCATGTCAATCGCCAAAATATGAGGGTAGCATACAAACTAAAGTTACCAATAGTAAAGTTGCAAGTTAACCAGGTATATAAATCCACCTAAGAAATAAAATGGAAACAGCTAAGGAATCACAGGTTATTGTGCCTTCTTCATAAAGATACTCAAAATGAGGAAGAACATAAATTAACAAAACAAATGAACAAAACACAAATTAGTAAGAAATTATTTACAAAAGTAAAAAAATAAAATAAAATAAGTGCAAAGGCAAGGGTCTGATTTAGTTGTCCACTAAACTGTTTCTAGCCTTGTATATCTGCAAGTCTATTCAGTTCTTCTGTTTCGAGTTGCTTTTAACACCATCTTGTGGACAAAAGGAGGTATATCACAGGTTCTCAACAGAGGAGAAAGACTGCAGAAAAGCTAAGTCTTATTTAACTCCTAAGACGTATTCATAAAAAAAATTTTATGATCCAAACATCAAATGACATCTTTATAACATATCTTAACATAATTACTTAAGCTCTGTGACAAAATTTTTAGTTTCAACATCATGAAATAGAGAAATAGCACATGGGATTCCTCTAAAGTCATTAATTAAATCACTATGATCACATAGTGAAAAATTTCAAAGGTTAAGACTGGTTGTGTTTTTCTTATGGTTAGGAAGAAGTGGTTAATATCTTCAACAGGAAAGAACAATGAACAAACTCATGAATTATTCTTCCTTCTTTAGATTCCAATGGCTAGGAATATTAATTGAAGTCATATCTTGTTCTTTGCATAGAAAGATTTCTATGTGAAAGTGTTAACTGATTTTGGTATAAAATGTTAGACTGGAATCCAAACATACTTATATAGGCAAACCCAGTTTTAATTACTAATTGTCATCATGACCTATAATTATTCTAGAGTCCGAATAGGAGATAATTCAGGAAATTTGATAATTCTTCTTCCCTGCTGTGGATGATAATGACATCTATCTGAAAGTAAACGAATGCTTTGGAATGGAATAAAATGATACAACAGAGTTTGCAAATACCAAATTATGGAGGGGAAAATTTCCCACCCTACTTTGGGGCCTTAATTATCCACTTTCTTAACAGTAAGGGAATTAGGCAACTGCTAAATGTCCACTTTATTTGGTGTTGTGTTGTGGGCCCAGGTTTCTCATCGCTCTTGGTTGCAGATCGTGTGAGACATGAACAAGTGGTGGAAGGTAAATGTGAAGTAGGGTGAGAGGAGCTCATTCCATGTGGACACAGTACCATTTTTCTCCTTATGCCAAAGGTAGATTAAGTCATATATGTCAATTATAACAAGTGAGCTTGAATTTATGAGCTCTATTTTGTCATATGCATCATAGAACATAACATACCCCATCCCCCTTAAGTCACCTGAATAAATCCAAATTCTTGGAACAGGAATAAACCAGCCCAGCAATCATTGGAAGTTAGACAAAGAAAGGTTCCTAAATATACAATTTATAAGAAAGGATGCATGACATATTCTGTGGAATTAAAATGAACAGAAGTTATAAAACAAGAAAATAAACTGAGTCTTTTAATGGATATATAAGACTCAAAGAAAACAAGGAAAAATACACTGATCACCAGCAGCAAAAAAGTTCATGAGAACATGAACATGCTAAAATAAGTACTTCTGGATTAGGAAAGAGGCAAAAGGATAAACAACCTACTAATTAATATGAAAAAATAATCTTTGAAAACATATAAAATGTATAGCTTTGTGACAAGTTCAAGTAAATTAAGGAGTGGCAGATGAGTTGTAAGCTTTCAGAAAATTCAAAAAATTAAAGTTCAACAAATTAAAAGCTCAAGATATACATATAGCACCAGATTTTGGATCTCTGTACATTTTTGGGAGGGATAAGTTATCATTTTACTAGGAAAATGCATATGTATATTCCAATCGTGTAATCTAAAACACAGCACCATTGTAGGTATTGCACAGAAAAGAAAATTGAAGAAAATCAATTTAAAGGTAAAAATATTAGAAATAAATAAAATAACCTTAAAGAATAAAATAAACAAACTTGGAATTGAAATATACAACATAATTCAATATGAAATAACTGAATGGTTGTGTGTGCGCACAGCCATGTAGACAGTACCTGACCAGCAGTTCATTCATTTATAACGAAAACCAGTTCAACTCATGGGTGCATTTGAACAAAAGCCTCCCTACACACCTCTGTTCACAGCTTGTTCCTATCTCAGTGGGCTTGTCTTTCAAAATTCATTTTCCAATTAACAAATAATAGCAACCATTCTAGCCTGTTCTAGCCAGACTGGAATCTGCGCTGCTCTTTAGAGGCGGAGCCTCCTCATTTCCATGGCAGGAGGGCTCTGGGCGGCAGGCTCACCACTTATCACATCTGTGGGACCCACTGCTTAGGTTTCAGCAACACCTTCGTGCCCAATGTTCTAGAAAATCAGTTGTTTTTAACATCTCAAAATAATGTATAGCTAGGCAATAAAAACACTTTAGTAAGCAATTGGGTTGGTGATCACTGTACTTTCTTGTTCCCTGTCAGAGGACGCGGTCTTCATGGTGCCTGTTGTTTCCCCTGAAGTTAGTGCTGACTCTTTGGTCTGAGCACAACTTGCATATCCAGTCCCACGGCTTTCTTTGGCAGCCCTGTTTCTCCAGAATAACTGTTTCTACGTAAGAGCTTTTGCGTTTCACCTCGTCAATATGCATCTGCAGACACCACACATTCATCTTCTACATCAAGGGGTTTCTTTCCCAGTTGCTACAAATCCCATCCTTTGTTCTGATGGCCAGTCCTTGTCTTACAATCGGAGAGTGATCCAACCAGAAGGATAACGGATACCAAGACCCCAAGATCTTGCTAGGCCATTTAAGCTTCAAAGACACCAAAGACAGCTTGATGCCTCCACCGTCAAACACTTCTTAGGGAAAACTGCTGTCTGTTTACCAAATGAAAAACTCAGTGAAGAGACTGCAGTGTTGGGCTTTTCTTGTGGAACTCTTGTACAATTGGACTTTGTTCCCCTCTTTTCATGCAGCACATATTCATGCCAGTGGTGATTGCTTTGAACTGAGCTCATTATACAGAATTAACAAAATCATTTCAGTCGTTGGCTATGGTGGGTTTTGGGCTCCCTGATAAAATAGCTTCCTGGGTTTTTTTTCTAAAACAAGTTATGAAGTGAAGCTCTTATTGCCTATCTATTTCTCTGCATAAGCAGGATTGACATAGGATGGTATAAGAATTCTTCAGCTATAAAAGTAGTCAAAAACCATTGAGCAAGAGCAATGCACTATGTCAACAAAGTTGAAAGTTTTAGCAATGATGGTAAATTTAAACTCCAAGAGAACTTTAAGTCTGAAACTTTAAAATTCAGAAATCAAAGGTCAAATACAAGTTGATAAGTCTAGAAAATGTACATCATCATCAGCCTACTAGATCATAAGATGTAATTTCATCTTGAAGAAGAACTAATGACAAGATTTGCTTGCTTAGTTCATAGAAGATCCTGAATAGAAATCATAGTAATGGTGAACAAAAAACAAATGGAATGAATTTGGGAAAAGCTGAAAATGCTGATATCCCAATTACTATAGGAATAGGATTCCAATTGTTGCTTTTAATGTTTGGCCTACCAAAAACAAAAACCAAAAGAAAAAAAAAAGCCACCCACATATCATGAGGGTTTGAGAGTATTAAGATAGCTCAATGTCAAGTCTTCCTCAGGTGTGTTTATTTCCCACCTGTCCGCTGACGGGCATGAGACACAGGATAGAGGCAATCTTCTGGATTACATCTTCCACTAGGTCCGGGGGGGCCCTGGGGCCCTGGGGCACCTGGTGAGCCTGGCAAACCCGGAGCTAATGAAATAAAAGACCCCCATCAGAATGCAGATCACATATGGCTCTTCCTCCCTCACTCCAACCAACATGGGTCATTCAACTTCACCCGTAGCAACACATAAGAGCCACAGGCGAGAAGGTGCGGTTCCTGTTTTTAGAGGCTTGCTTGTGTTGTGAAGATAATATCACTATTACCTGAAGTCCCAGGAAGACCAGGACTCCCTGGGAGCCCAATTCCAGGCTCCCCTCTTTCTCCCTTCTGTCCTCGGTAGCCTAAGTGAGAGATACATAAAAGAGAGACACAAAAAGTAAGAGTGTTCTGTGGCAACAGAGCACATGCAAGAATCATGTTCTTAATCCATGTGATTTATGTTATTCCTTCACTTAACCTGAACAGTATATTAGCTATCTGTTTTGTATTATATTCACATTAGGCTTACATATCAGACAGATTAGGTGCAATACCCAATGAGGATCTTAGAAATATGCAGCTACCATAAAAGTTCCAAGTAGTCAAACTACTGATAGTGAGATTTTTTTTGACCCCGAATAACTCAAATCAATCATTCATGTCATCTTTCAAATAGCTATGACAAGGTATGTGACCCCTCTTCAATTGGAATTCTGACTGGAGGCTAGATACAGGCTAAATATAAGAAGTATACTGACAGAATTCTGCTTAGTATGAGGAAAGATGATATGACAACAAGGATCTGGACCTTAGTCCAAGAATTAAAGGGAATGAAAGGAAAAAAATTTCATGATTTTAATAAATGACAGCAAGAGTGTGAGTATATGGAAAGCCATCCATCTCAGAAGTCAGGAGAGGACAAATCAGGTCTTTGTTTAAATTACTGACTATAACAACATTACATCCCTTCCAAGGAAAGTTAAACTAGCAACCCCATGTTTTAGCATGGCAGTTCATAACTACAAAGGACTAGATGGTTCAACAATGCTAGAAAGCAAGGAGGTTGAGGGATTCATCTGAGCTCACTTGATCAATTTAAGATCCTTTAGCCAATATGAATTAGGTCTAAGATCTGTATAGATTTTAAGAAAAAATCATTCTTATCCTTGAATATGCTTGTTGTCACCTGAATTAGACTAGTGCAGAGTAATTTCTGCCTCTGGGAGCCCTTATCTCTGCTTTTAAAAAGCAAAAAGAAAAATACCATATTATTTCCCTTGTATGTAGAATCTAAAAAACAAAACAAGTGAATAAATAAAGGCAGAATCAGACCTATAAATTCAGAGAACCAACTGATAGTTGCTAGAGGGGAGGGGAGTGGTGGAATGGGGAAAATGGGTGAAGGGGAGTGGGAGATATGGGCTTCCCCCTATGAAATGAATAAGTCAAGGGAATAACAGGTACAGTATAGTGAATATAGTCAGTGATATTAAAACAGTGTTGAATGGTGACAGGTGGTAGCTACACTTGTGGTGAGCACAGCATAATGAATAGACTTGTTAATCACTATGTTGTACACCCAAAACTAATGTAACATTGTGTGTCAATGATATTTTAAGAAAAGAGAGGTGAAATTGCAAATAAAAAAATACAAAGCATAAAATACTTTTTATCTGTGTTTTATATATTGGCATCCATGTAAGAGTATGTTCAATAAAAAGGTTTTGTGGCTCTAAGAATTTCATGATGATGGTAAATAGAGTTTAATTTCCAACTTTTCATACTTAAACAGCAGCTTAAAGACTATACCTCATCCAAAATGAACAAAGTCATGCAGAAACATGCAAACACACAACAGAGAGAATCAGGAGAGTATCTCAGTAGGAGAAGTAGGTCCTAACTTAGTTGTGCTTTTTTGTAAAGATGTGCTATTATAGCAGAACATGGTAAGAGGAGAAATTTTGATGTTTTCTATGAGCAGAATGTAAGATAAATGATTCCCCATTTTTGTTGAGAATTAGACATCAGTTTTGGGGTTGCCATCTTCATTTTTACTTGACCATACAGTATATATGTTATAATTGAAATAATATCAGCAATGGGATCACCACACCATTATTTTTTTCTACTTTGGAGGTGTGACCTAATCATAAATGTGAAAACAGTGGGCAAAAAGCATATACATTCAAGAAATATTTTGAGGTGCATATTGAAAGTATATCCAGGGAGAAATTTTCACACATTTATACTTGAAAACTGGTACAGATATTCAATATAATCCTAGATTTTAGAGACAATAGTGGTTTGAACATTAGCATGATATCCGAAGTTGATACATATTCAAATCCAAAATATTATCAGAATTTTTTTATATAAGTGACTTTCATTTAACTTGTGTAAACAGCAAGGAAAAATGTTTATATTTAGGGTCATTTTAAAGCATCCTTTCAATTCCATTATTTTAAACATTTCTGCAGTAAAGTAACATTTGCTACATGAGATATATTTGGTAGTTCAACCCAGGCCCAATGATTATGAAAAATTATAAAGTTGACCCTCAAGCTATCTCAGTAAATGCTTGAGATTATAGGCTAAAAAATGAGGAAGAAAGAGGAAAAGCAAAAGTTGTATGAACTTCCGATTATCAAGTGGATTAACAAGACTAACACAATTCTAAATGGAGACAGTATCTACTAAAACTTACATACTCAAATTCAGTTCTGAGATTTTAACATAACGCAAAATTTATTATTCCATGTGGATTTCAGTGCATATGGTATCACAAAACAAGAAACAGTAATTTGCATTTTTGTAGAATAGGGTAACGTTTACATTTTCCTGTCAAATGTAATGATTTATTTGTACAAAGCTCCCAGTTCATTAGGTTAATAACTACCTACTATTGCTGTTGAATTATACAAGCACATGAGAGCTTTGACTCTCAATTTTCCTAATAATGTCTTAAGCTAATTCCTTATGAAGGCTGCCATAGAGCCATGGGGTCTTATTTTATAATTGCTTCACAACAAAACTTGAGATAAGAATGCTAATAAAGTCAATAAGAGCTTCCCCATTTTCTAGAATTAAGCTTTTCACCCCTTTAGGGTAGGCCTCTCTTGAAATCTGGAAAAGAATTTAAAAGGCAGGTCTACTCGTCAATGGACACCTATCTCCATGGCCTATAAGTATGCAGGGTGACAGTTTGATATCACCGGAGCTTAGGTGGGGAAAGAAAACCACAGTGATGTCCTAATCTACAGCATGTGACTAGTGATGTCCTAGTCATTAAGGAAACTTGGTGCTTGTCGGAGTGTTTTAGATGGCAGACTTGATGTACTTTCTATGGGCAGATTTCTGCTTTGACCCCAGGGATTTACTTTTAGACTGTAAATCAGTGCATCTATCTGCATACTGGACAAAAGGGCCATGAAAGGAGTGTTTCTAGCATTTCGGGAGGGACAGTTCTTCCTGTGGGGGCCTGCAGCACACCTGACAAGTCATTCAGCCTCCTGGGTCCCAGCCCACTGACTGGCTGTGGCACACCTCAGTCAACCCTATGGGGCACTGGCTTCCAAGAACAGAAGGCTTTCTTCATTACAAACCAATAACAGCAAAACTTTAAAAGTTCAAAGGTAAGAACAACCCTTCCCAATAAAGTCCTTTCAAAATGGATGGAGGACACATTGAACTACTGGATTTGTTTTCTGTTACTAAATCTACATCACTCTGTGGGCAGGGTTCTTTCTGAAACAGGGCTTTCAAGGGTAGCATCCGCTTTTCAGAATTTTCGGAGGTGGAGAATAAGTTGTGTTTGGAAAAAGTTTAAATAAAGTACTTTCTTATAAAACTTGCCCAAGAGGATCAGGTCTGTTGGGAAGATCCGCCTCTCTCATGTATATGTGGAAACCCAGCTGCGTCATGACACTGGGTTTCTTTGATGCTAGTGTGGCACCTTCCTGCTCACCCCCGCTGCACAAGCCATCCGAACCTACGCTGCAGATTCGAGGTGGGAAAGAACACCAAGGAAAGTTCTCTCACTGCACAGAGGGAAGGCAATAATCAGAAACCCACGGTATGGCTAAAATATAAAGTCGTCTAGAAATGCTTTTGAATTTAAAAAAGACGTCAACGATCACCCCCTTTGGCACTTGAGGGAAGATGCAAATGAAGTGTCTCAACTCAGAATCACAGTGGTTTCTATTTTCACCGCAAGACCAGGCCACTGAAAGAGGATTCAAGTTTTCACTGTCAGAATTTTGGTAGGAGCAGTACCTTCCTTTCTCAGCTAGGATTGAGTTCTGATACTAGTCTCGCATCAATGTTCTCATAGCTCTCTGCATGTCTCCTGCCTCTCAGGATTGCACAGGAAACTTCTGAGACCCTTTAAATTTCTGTCCTGCTCTTAAGATAATAAGATAATAAAGGACTCCTTCTATAGTACATGTTTCAATACAAACCACTTTTTAAATGAAAGTCGGTTTCTTTCCTAATAAACACTGGGAGAAAAGTCTCTTGGAAATTTCAGAAGAACCACCATCAAACAGAATCCGTGAGTGGGCAGGACATGCTGTGCCAGGCTCGGTGCCCACACTTTCTTTCCCTTTCTGTACTGCTTTTCTCACTTCAATCTTTTCTCAAACTCAATCATGTTGTGTCACGAAGAGGACGAATTCAGCCAACAGTGTCTGACGTCTGCAATGGACACTAAGGTAACAGTTTTATATGCGTTTTGTTTCTTTTCCTTTGGAGAAAACTTTTAAGTCAGGCAGAGCAGAACTTGGAGCCTATATGCATAACTTTATCTTCTGAACACCTCCTATCTATTTCTCTACCACAGACAAACCCTTCAATCACTTGTGAACTCTTGGAGAGGTACCAAAATTCAAATAGCACCCTCTTGTTTTGTGCAATAAGATTTTTTGGCGGTTTNATCAAATAGCACCCTCTTGTTTTCTTTTGTGCAATAAGATTTTTTGGCGGTTTTATCACTATAGCATGACTATAGGCAAATATTCCNTTCAAATAGCACCCTCTTGTTTTGTGCAATAAGATTTTTTGGCGGTTTTATCACTATAGCATGACTATAGGCAAATATTCCTTAAAAATGGACCCCATTTTATGTAGGTTTTTATTTTTCCATGGCCAATCTGGAAAATTTAGCAAATCCTAGAAAGGAGCTATCATATGAAAATTGAAGAGACAGCTAACTGAGTTGGAGTCAAAGATATGTCTGTTAGAAACTCCATGGTGGGACAAAAGTTTTGTCAATTTTAGCGTATGTGCCGCCAGTGCGAGCACAAGCTTTGTCAATTTCACCAAACATCGGTTTTTAAAAAGTTGGAAATCATATAGGGAAGTCTTTCCAATTCAAGAATTGAGTCAAAAAGTCTTTTCAGGAGTAGAAGTAGTCTGGAAGTTTTCTTAACCAAATGGATAAATCCCACAGAAATCTTTCACAAAACAGAAGATAAATTGAGTGGTGAATAGTCTTTTTCCAGAAGGTTCACTAACATGGCCATCTTGGCATTGCCTCTGACTGAGAGTTTTCCAGGTGGGCCTTCCCTACATGGGGAGGAAGCCTGGAGACCGGAGTTTGTGTGGATAGGTGAGTCCAGTTCCAGAACGATTTTCCTTGATAATCCTGATTTCCCCACTGTTCTTGTCCTCTTTGAACAGCTAAGTGAATCATCAGACTATATTTTTTCTGCTATTGGTGTTAACAGTTCTTATCCTTCATGTGGTTTGAGGCATCATCCATCTCTAGATGAGCCTTCAAGCTCTTTGTTCTAGATTCATAGACTCCAACTTCAGAACAGACTCAACTAGCAAAAGATAATAATTAACTACCTGCTACATGACAGTGTACACACAGAAGGCTGTACCTGTTTCTACACATTTTCTTCCAACTATCAGCCAAACTTTTTTATGATCTCAGGGAACGGTAGGATATACTATTTAGTTTAGGTGAACTAGAATGATTGTTTCTGTTGTTTTACATCATACTGATTAAACCGAGAGCTTTGTCAGTTGTGACTGAAGGGTAATACTCTAACAGATCCTGTGACTGGAGATAGTTGTTCGTTTAGATGAGGAAGGGCCTGTCAGTCCCTTGGGCACTTCCTATGGAAAACTGGGCTCATGTTCCAGAGAAGCAGTAGGAACGACAGGGCACTAGGGAAAGAAAAGTAATTCTCTGCATAGATGGTATTTTGGACTGTATTCTTATGCAATTTTGATGCTCACTCTCTGTTTTCTCCTTTATATAAATTTTTGATTATTTCAAGGAGGACCCTTGAACTCCTCAATGGTAACACATGAAAAGGAGTTTTCCTGGTTTTAATTTTCATGCTATGTATTAACTGGATTTAATATTTCCTTGTCAGAGTCGTGAATCCTCTAAACCAGGGTCTACTTGGTTTCTCTGCTGACTGCTAATCAGATTTCTAGAAAATGGCCTTGTGGCTTAATTTAGTCAAACTATGCTCAAAGTCATGTCTTCTGTCAAGTCATCATCAGTGGTAAAATAATTTTTTGGCAATTTAAGTAAAGTTTTGCTTTAAAAATTTTAGAAACCATATAGGGAAAGATTCTAAAATTTCTCAAAATTTTACTTGGACCTAAATCACTACTGTAGTGGCATCTCATAAAACTCTTTTCTCAGGTTCCTTAGGATAGATACTAAGATGATTCTTGTTGTCAAACTTACATCAACAGGGAGGCATAAACAACTCTGATTCCCACAAAATAACGACATATAAGCAATTATTGTTGCAGTTATTCTTATAACAAATATTATTAAAATACATTTAGACTAGCATGTTAATTATTAGCCAGTTTTAAGCTTGAAGATGTAATAGTTAAAAATCAACTTCTAGAATGTTTCAAATATGAGCAAGATATTCTATATTAAATCATATGTATATGTGTGTGTGCATATATACACATACATATTTATATGCACATATATTTACTTTAACTGTGATTAGCATGATCTAAACAAATATTATACTTGAAGACTTACCTTGGGGCCCAGGGTCTCCTGGTGGCCCAGGTAATCCATCCTTTCCTGGTGGACCAGGCCTCCCATGAGCTTGAGCAGCCAACATTGCTGCCGGCAGCTTGAGCTGCGATAGGAACACGGCCATCCTCTCTTTATTTATGGAAGAAAAAATAATATATCATGAAAGAAAAAACAATATGTCATATAATAGAAATATTTTTACTTCAACATTTTTCAAATTTTTTACATGAAATTCAACAAGTAAACGCAACTTGGTTTTCGATTTAAGCATATTTAGTTTACTAACTGGCCTGACTACTGAGAGAGTTGTCTTACTGATTGGCCAAACAAAATGGATTGTATAAAGTTGTCTGAATATAAATGCAGACCACCTGTGCTGATCAGAGGGTCTGAGAATTTTCAGTGCCTCAGAGATGTAGCAAGTCTACTGGACAGGACACTAGCCTGGAATCTAATTAACCCCTGGTAATAATTTATGGAGAGAATTTTAGGTTTCTATTAAAAGATGGTTTTAATAATAAATTCAAGCTACTTTCCAGCAATGTTGTAAATGTATGTGGTCATTTAAACTATGTTTACAAAGTCTTTGACATTCTCTTCCAAATGGAATTGGGTGAAGCCTAATTCTCCTATTCTTGAGTGTGGGCTGGAGTTACTTTTCATTTCAAATGAGTAGAAAAAAAGCAGAACTGACAGTGTGTAAATAAGGAAACTAAGTGATAAAAGGCTGCTCTCTCTCTTGGATGCTCACTCTGGAGAAAGCCAGCTGCTGTAGAGTGAGGTCTTTGAAGAAGTCCCACAGAGAGGCCCACATGGGGATGAACTGAGGCCACTATCAATATCCAAGTATGTGAGCTTAGAAGTGGGTCTTCTGGCCCCAGGCAAGCCTTCAAATGACTGCAGCCCCTTCAGGTGACATCCTAACTGGAACTTCATTGTATATTGTGCTTCTGACCCAGAAACACAAAATTAAGCAACCCCTCAAGTCCCTGACCCACAGGAAATGTGAGATAATAAATGTTTGTTGTTTTAAGCTACTAAAGTTTTGAGGTATTTTCTTATGCAACAATAGATAACTCACATAGTATGTGACACTTTATATCCTTGAATAAAACTGCATTACTGATAGATTTTTTTAATTGGAAAAAAATGTTCATTGGTTCTATATTCACTATGATTTCACTGTTTAATTTCTATTCTGGGAAAGTATTGTACTTTGTCAACAACTAAATTTTGCAATTATTTATTTATTTACTATTATTGTTTTTTAAGATTTTATGTATTTTACAGAGAGAGAGAAGGAGAGAGAGCGAGCACAAGCAGGGGGAGCAGCAGAAGGAGAGGGAGAAGCAGGCTCCCCACCAAGGAAGGAACAGGGAGTCCAATGTGGGACTCAGTCTTAGGACCCTGGGATCAGTACCTGAGCCAAAGGCAACAATTTAACTGACTGAGCCAAATTTTTCTTTTTTTAAAAAAAATATCTTATTATACACCCTCAATATTATTTTTTTCTGGGTTGATTTCCAGTTAGTCCTATTTTCAGTCATGGTTTTAGTAGGAGTATGTCTAATTTGGCCAAAGAAAAAAATTCAGCATTGGTGCCAATGAGCATGCTCTCACTGAATTCCAATTGTAGGCAGAGTAAAAACAACAAAAAGCTTCTACACATTTTTGTGAACCTGAAGAAAACATTGAAATGAAGAAAACACAAGTTACAAGAAGTTGACATATTACCCAGAACATTTAGAAATGTCAATAAAAATAGCAAAATCTCTTTTGCAGGTGTTGAGTGATATGACCTTTATGAATTGAATACTTCCCCCCAAACCAGTGCTTCCTTCCCAGGGAACATGTCATTGCCATTTGCCCTTTTGTTCATTCACCAAAGTGCCTGGAGCCTAACACTGTTTATCTGGGTTCTAAAGAAAGAACCCAGGGAAGGAAGTAAGGACTGATTAAAGGGGCTTCTATAAGGTGAGCTCAGTCATTTGGCCATAAAAGTATTATTATAGGTGGCATTGGTGTCTTGCATTTATTAATACTTTAGTTAGAGACTTATTAATAAATCAATAATGACTTTGGATAAAAGTGAGTATATTACAGAATATCAGTGCATTAGTAACTCATGAAATTGAAAGGATCTGGAAACTGAGGAATTTCAAAGAAAATGGAAATATGAAAATATAAATGAGAATTGTCACTCTAAAATAAATTTCTAAATAAGACATATCATTAATTACATTAATTAAACACTCTCTGCAAGTGGAGCCCTGTATTGGGCATTTTGTATTTTCTACATAAAGTGTTCTTGTTCAGGAATCCCAGAGAAAGCCTGAGAGATAGAATAGAGTAGAATAGCCATGCTATTCTCCATGTTTCATAAGCCTCATATGTTGTAAAGATTATCTGCTGATAAACTTTATTTTATGACTAAAAACTTGCTCCATAATAAAAGAGCTTCCTTCCTGGAATTGCTTTTTGGAATAATCATTCCAAGATTGTACTTATTACTACTGATTTCTCAATTATAAACTCTACACAGGCCGTTGTCCAGTTCAATTTTTCCTCAAAACCATATTGAATACTTTACTACCATAGGAATTAATTTTAGTGACATCATTAATGCAAATTAACCCAAAGCCCATTATAGATGCAATCTATCATTGGATTCTTTATTTAAACTTGCTTGGTTTGTTTATATTTTATATATCCCACATTTAACAAATACAGTACATGCATAATTGGATTTAAAACAGAAACTGGAGGAGGGCAAATCCCTAGCATGGCCAAAGATACTCGCCGCAGTGTTTCTTTTTTTTTTCTTTTTTAAAGATTTTATTTATTTATTTGTCAGAGAGAGAGAGTGAGAGAGAGTACAAGCAAGGGGAGCAGCAGGCAGAGAGAGAAGCAAGCTCCCCACTGAGCAAGGAGCCTGATACCAGGACCGGGATCATGACCTGAGCTGAAGGCAGCCGCTTAACCAACTGAGCCACCCAGGCGTCCCTTTTTTTCCTTTTCACATATTTTCTTCAAGAAGCAAATTCAAATGATTTCACTTTTAAAACTAATTTACACCCAGTTTTACAAGGATACATCCAGTGTGTAAGAAAAAAAATGATTCTTTAATATAAAGAATTCAGCAAGGGTTTTGTGCAGACAAATCTTCCAGAAAAATTTCTTACTGAATTAAATTAGTGTTTAATTTGTAGGTAAGACCAAATGACAGCAACATTCTGGAAACTACAGCTGCCAATTAGAAAAAACAAAGGCCAAATCATAAAGACCTTGTGAAGAGTTGCTCCAATTTTCTCTAGCCTCTTTACTCACCTTAGCTCATTCAGCTGAACTGTAAAGGCACATTTCACTTAAGCAGATATATGTGTTTTACAAACTTCTGTCAAGAGCAAATTATCCCCTAGTAAAACCTATTTTTCAATAGGCTTTCAATAAAAAATTTGTTTAAAAAATGTAGGCCCTTATGCTGCTTGAGAAAGTAAAACAAATTTATTTTCAAAAATCAAGGGAAAAACCCCTCAAAACTTGGGCTATTAGGTATAATTATCAAAGAAGCAATCACTCTATACTCCTTTTCTCAAATAATAAAGTAAGCAGAATGCAAGCATCACAGCATCCACAGGATGTGAGTCTCTGGATGCAGACTGATTAACAGGGATGGGAGAAGACCAAGAATGATCTGACTCATCCCTGCATCATATTAAACTACAGGTCTTTGGGCAAAACTTCTTATCCACCTGGGATATGTTTGGTTGATGTTCATACATTTGTTTCCAATAACTAAATAGATAAAACAAGTTTGTAATCAGTATATAGTTATAGTTTTGCAAATCATTATATTGGATGCAGATATCTCTTTATTATACGAAATTATAAACTGGGTCTTTTACAAACAGGAAATTCAATTCAAAACTCTGCATATTATTCATTGTTTTGCACTTAAAAGAGATATATATTTCAGTACAATTTTTCTTTTTTTTTTAATTTATTTGAGCGACAGAGAGAGAGAGCGCATGCGCGAGAGCCCCTCTTCAAGTTGGGGAGGGGCAGAGGGTGCCAGACAGAGAGAATCTCCAAGCAGACTTCCCACTGAGTGCAGAGCCAAAGGCAGGGCTTGATCTCAAGACCCATGAGATCAGGGCCTGAGCTGAAACCAAGAGTAGGATGCTGAACCAACTAAGGCAGCCAGGCGGCCCCGTGAAATTTTTATTAATTTGAGATATATCTCTTTGATTACCTTCAGTGTCTAAACACAAATATTCACAGTA
Organism: Ailurus styani; assembly: GCA_002007465.1. Taxonomy (NCBI): domain Eukaryota; kingdom Metazoa; phylum Chordata; class Mammalia; order Carnivora; family Ailuridae; genus Ailurus; species Ailurus styani. The sequence goes on along the minus strand of LNAC01000090.1, from coordinate 990,761 downwards.
CAAATTTTTTCCTCTTTAATGCATGAATTGAATTTATAAGTAATTTGCTATAGGTGGTTTTTAATATTTTTCATAAAACAGAATTCTTTTAGGTAATTACTTCTAGCTATAAATGATCTGGCTTTAATATATACTCAGAAATAGTCATTTAGCAAAAGGATAATTACTTCTTCTGAACCTTACTCTAATGTTCTATAATTTAAAATAATATGTTTTTGAGCCTCTAAATAAATTGTAAAGACCTGTATTCTTAATTGCCTTTCCTCTGTTTTCAGGGATCTTTGGTCAATTAAACCATTTTTGTCTATGCTTTCTAATGAGGCAGGAAACTGAAGAGTTCAGATAGAAGCTTATGTAAACCAAACACACATATTCTATCTGCCAATGTAAACCCAGAGCAGTCAGTCCAACAAATAAGAACAGTGTCTTGCGTTCCTGAGAGAACAGGCTCATCAACATAACACAGACATAAATATTAATGTGTTGATAAACTATATTATACGGAGAACGAAGAGGCACTTGGATGTCATTGGGCCCATGTCTACCTTCTATTTCACAGACAGAATTTGTAAATATTTTCAAACAAAGAAATTCATCATTTTCTTGTAACGCCCATTCTAATGTTTAATTGCCCATTTTCTTGGTACAGCTTCAACTTATTTTCTTTTGTTACTCTATGGTGGAAACAGAAAGCAGTCAATGAGCATTTCCCTTGGGAAACCAGCCATCTACTTGATACTATTGTTACCTCTTAGCCTTCAGGTTAAATAACTTTTGCTCATAGGTTTGGTAATCTGTTTTGTAAGTCACATTTTTGGCTTCATTATTCCAGGGCTTTTCCACAACATCTCTTAAGTGTGGAAACCAAAATTAGATACGGTTCTCTCCTAAGGGGCAGAAAATATCAGGAGAGTAATTTCCTTTCCTATATTTAAATAATTACTCTCTAGTTTCATTTTAACTGTGAGTTCCACAGTATCAGTTGGTGGATTCATATTCATTTTGTGGTTCATCATAACCCAAAGGTTGTTACTGCTACATTTTATTTCTGACCTAATCGTTTGCCATCTTTGTAAGTGTGCTGCTTTGAAATGTTATTGTGGGTAAAGGTGGTGGATTAAACACATGCACCTGAATCCCTGTAAAGCAATAGTGAGATTTTTCCTAAGGGCATAAAAGCGAAAGACGACAAAATATAACACGACAAAATTATGGAAGCTGAGAACCAGATGGCTGAGTGACAGATGACTTAGCAGACTCAAGAAAACCAAATCTTTTAAAGATTTTTTATTTATTTATTTATTTATTTCACAGAGGGAGAGAGATCACAAGGAGGCAGAGAGGCAAGCAGAGAGAGAGAGGGG